>BQNB010052612.1:0-38309 GCA_026074375.1 Tanacetum coccineum
AAAATGAAACACTTAGACTAGTGGAGAGCTGAGTGACTTTTTATCCCCTTTTTCGTGAGGTGTTCGGCTTTGATGTTTTCTAGCAAAAGATATTTCCAGGCACACACAATCATTGTAATCATAGACCAACCGATAAAGCAGATGTTGTCTAATCCAGAGGTTACAGGAAGACTGCTGATAACATCAAATATTTAATACTTTTGGTGGCAAATTACCCCCTATATTACCTGCAAATGTTTCACTAATACTCAAAAACGAGATATTTTCTATCATTTTGTAGCTTTCAGGTGAAATGTAGGAAAATGACAAGAAACAAGGGAAAAAGGACTCAAAGTGTAAATATTTGAAGAAGGTTACGGCGTAACACCAATGGTTACACCGTAACATGTATTAAGCAAGTACGAAGATCAAGGACAACATTACGGCGTAACACCATATCTAGTTACGCCGTAACCATATATTTGGAAGGAAATCTTGTCAAAGTTAGAGTTACGGCGTAACACCATATCCAGTTACGCCGTAACTATGAAGACCCACAAATAGGGAATGAAGATCACGTACTTATGGACATTATTTAAAGGATACGGCGTAACACCATATCTGGTTATGCTGTAACAAATTATTTAAATATGGAATGTCGTGTATGGTGGTTACGACGTAACACATTTATAAGTTATGCCGTAATAGGTTCAATACCTATAAATAGAGGCCTCATTCAAGCTATTCCGGCATCACTTCCTCTACAGCCAATTGGAGAGGCGAAAAAGGCTTCCAACCTTCAAAGAATTCCACCGAGAGTCCAAGGGAGATCATACTTTACTTACTTTTTGTATTTAATCGTTCAAATACGAATACTGTAAGAATTATGAGTTTTCAATCTATGATTTCTTCTATTTCTTGTTGTGTTTCCGTTACCATAAGCGGTTAAGCACTTAAAGTACTGGCCTAGTTATGTAGTTACTTTTGTTATGATTGTTTCCTGTTATATTATGGTTTCGTTAGATATTCCTTGACTATCGTGTAACTCTGGGTTTTGGTAGTACGAGTGGTTTGGACCTAGCTTGCCCCATTATTAGATTATCTAGTCAATATGGGATCCAATGGGTACTAGGGAAGATCACTAACTCCTTACCTAGTCTAGGAACTAACCAGTCACTGCACTTATTACTTAATATACTTAAAAACCACAAGAACTCTTTCAAAGAGGGTTAATAATCTTTATAGGTTATTAGATATGTTTTGGGAATAGTTGGGATTAATCACTACAACCTGGATAACCTACCTCCTAGATGATTTGGGACTGATTCGGAATCGCAGGGAGTATAGGATAGAGTATATATGCATATTCAAGTCTATAGACCTTAGAAACCACTAATGAAACCATAGTTTAACGTTGCACAGGAAAATGTTTTCATAACAGTAGTAATGAAGTAACTAGGTTAGCACGTTTTCTCTCTTGATATCTCCAACTCTTTTAATTTCCAGTTATTTATTTTATTGTTATTTATTTTAAATCAACTCAAAAAACCATTTTCAAAATGTGACATTTCAAATTAAAACTAATTACAACTTAGCTCTTGAGACGACCTCGGATTTACCATTCTATACTACCCACGATTGGATTCTCTACCCGTTAGTGCGTTGTCAGGTAGATCGAGTTTTATAAATTTAAAACTTGGTAAAAATATATTTTAAAATAAAATACGCATCAACTACTCAAATGGAGGTTTGAGCTAGAAGAACATGACATTCATTATAGACCGAGAACATCAGTCAAGGGACAGATTCTAGCGGATTTCATTGTGGAGCGTCCGGAGGATGACCCTCCAGATACACCCATGGAGGACAAGGATGAACTTCCGGATCCGTGGATACTGTTCACAGACGGATCATCATGCATAGATGGTTCCGGAGCCGGCCTAATAATTACGAATCTGGAAGGAATTAAATTCACATATGCTCTAAGGTTTAGGTTTAACGCTACCAACAACGAGGCAGAATATGAAGCTTTGATAGCCGACCTCCGGATAGCAAAACAAATGGGAGTAAAAAATCTTCAAGCAAATGTAGATTCGAGGCTTGTGTCTAATCAAGTAAATGGAACTTACATAGCAAAGGAGCCAGGCATGATCAAATACTTAGAGAAGGTCAAAAACCTCACCAACACTTTTAAAGAATTCTCCATCAAACAAGTACCCAGAGGAGAGAACAAAAAAGTAGACACGCTAAGCAAGATGGCATCTACCAGCTTTACCCACCTAAGCAAGCAAGTACTTGTAGAAGAACTCAAGGAAAAATCAATAGATGAAAAGGAAGTGCTAGCGGTAGTAGAAGAAGAAGGACACATATGGATGACTCCAATCTATGAGTACCTCACGGAGGAAATTCTTCCAGAAGAAAAGAGGAAGGCAAGAGCCATACGCCACAAGGCAGGTAGATATGCCGTGATAAACAGAATACTATACAAAAGGTCCTTCCTCAGGCCATGGTTACGATGTGTTGGGCCGCTGCAGGCAAACTACATTTTAAGAGAAATCCATGAGGGGTCATGCAGCATGCACGCCGGTTCAAGATCCGTGGTGGCAAAAGCTCTAAGATTAGGGTATTACTGGCCAACTATGCACGCAGATGCCAGGAAATTAATAAGGGAGTGCAAAAGCTGTCAGGTTCACCGCCCTGTGCCAAGGAACCCGCAACAGAACTTGACCCCCATCACATCCCCATGGCCATTTTACAAATGGGGGATCAACATAGCTGAACCTTTCCCGGAAGGTCCCGGTAAAGTCAAGTTCCTGATAGTAGTAATTGATTACTTCACCAAGTGGATAGAAGCAAAACCTGTGGTGACCATAACGGGGGCCCAGATTAAGAAGTTTGTGTGAGACAACATAGTTTGCAGATTTGGTCTACCAGGAGAAATAATATCCGACAACGGAAAGTAGTTCAGGGATAACCCATTCAAAGATTGGTGCGAAAAGCTATGTATCCGCCAGTGCTTCACTTCCGTTAAGCATCTGCAAGCCAATGGCTTGGTAGAAAGGGCAAACAGGAGTTTAGGTGAAGGAATCAAGGCACGGTTAGACGAAAGAAGCAAAATTTAGCTGGAAGAAATCTCACATGTCTTATGGGCACATCATACTATGATCAAATCAAGTAATGGAGAAACGTCATTCTCGTTGACGTATGGAACGGAAGCAGTGATCCTAGTAGAGATCGGCATGCCAACCTTGAGAACTGCGAAAGTTGATATGATAAAAAACGATGAGGCCTTAGAAATTAACTTAGACCTTTTAGAAGAGAAAAGAGAGCAGGCAGCAATTCAGGAAGCAAAGAGCAAAGCTATGATGGAAAAATACTATAATGCCAGGGTTCGCACCACAAGTTATAAGCCGGTAGACCTCGTCTACCGGAGCAATGAAGCAAGCTATGCGGAAGATGGAGGCAAGCTCGGACCCAAGTGGGAAGGACCATATGAGGTCACGGAAGCATTAGGAAAAGGAGCGTACAAGCTTAGAGACCGCAACGAGAGCATTCTGCCGTGAACATGGAACATTTGCAACCTTAAGAAATGCTATGTGCATGAAATGTAAGCACCTCTCCCACGCACAATAAGCATCGAAGAGGGCACTGCCTGAATTTTTTCTATTGTAATGTCTTTAAGTTTTAATGAATGAAAAGTGAAGCCTAGCTACCTTTACAAGTTTTAATTAAAATTTTTATTTTACTTTTTACTTTGCAAAGTTACTTGAATATTACATGAATTGGTAAGACGCACACGCAAAGGGGCACGACCCCGTGTAAACATTATCCCGCATAATAAAGGAATGAGTAACCTAACAATCAACTCAAATATATAAGAGGTATTGCAAGCCCGGTACTGGGAAAATGACCCGCAAGCATTTTACTAAGACTATAATATCAAATGCATAGAAGTGATATTAAAAGATAGCAATCAAAACATATTAGCAAAATATAAAGTTGTTAAGTGTTACATAAGTGGACATCATTGTTTAAACCAGCGGTCATAAACATGACCAAACATACAAATTATTTAAAGTAAAAATACCGCCACAAAAAGGCCACACACGGCCGCGGTAAGAAACAAAAAAGGAGATAGGAACTTAGGGCATACCCAGCAGTGGGAAGCACCATCACAGCGGTAGACCCAACTACTCTAGATAAGTGTCTAACTCTTCTTTCTCAAAGGTCACGGCAGGAGGGTCTTCATTATGCAAAACTTGAGCATTGGAAATTAAAAGAGGAGGAACAACATCAGAAGATGCAAAAGTCGTAGAAAGAGTAGTGACGGGTTCAGACGTAGCAGGAGCAGCAGAAGTACTAGCTTCACCAATTAAACTTCGAGAAGATAAAGGCTCAGTAAGAGGAACCATAACATCCATAAGTGACAAACGTTTCTCCATAATCTCTCCCCTTACCCTTTGAACTCGAGAGTGAACAACTTGAAGAGAGAAGGATAGGGAGGTTTCACCAAGGACTACGTTATCTTCCAGCCTATGGATTGGGAGCCTTAGTTGTTCTGGGGATGGTTGCAGGTCTTCCGCTCTGGGGATCTTAGCTAAAGGTCCTTCCAAACCGAGGGAATCCATGAGATTAACAATGCTTTCATCTTTCTTGGATTTTAACTCAGAAAGCATAGAGAAATCAACAGTACTAAGAGCATTCACGACTTCAACATATTTAGCTTCCGCAGAAGGATCATAAGCTTCGATTACAGACAAATCCCTCCCAGCTTTCCCATGATCAACCCCCGCCTCAGGCCATCCTTAATACCTTTATTAACCGCATAACCGATGGCCTGCCCCAAAGCATGACAATACTCCGAAGATTGTAAGCACTTGAGAAGGACGAGCTTAAGCCCCTGAGTTAAGATCCATCGTCGTCCAGATATGGCGGTCAAGAAGCGAGGGTAAAATTCTTCATCAAGGTGAGCAGCCATCTCTAAAAGCTGATCATCTAATTCCGTAACCCTATTACCCAAAAACTTTGCTTGCTCGTCCTGTGTGGCCTTTATGCGTTCTCTAAAAAACTCAAATGCAGACTCCAGCAAAGATTTATATGGAAAAATAAACAAAAAGAGAAAAAGTGTTAGTCCCAAAAATAGAACCAAAGTATGATGGAAGATAAAAAGAAATATGCGAATACCTGACCAACAAGACTATCCCTCTCGGATTCTAAGGAAGCCACCTTATAACTAAACTTATCGCGCGACAGCTGAAAGCCAGACAGGTCAAAGGTAAGTTGAGCAACTTAAGCAGCAAGAGACGCCAACCCAGTCTCCTTCAAAGCAACTGTGGACTCAAGAGTCTTAACCTTCTCAAACAAAACATCTTTCTCTCCTTCAAGTACAAAGTTTCTCTCCTTTAAATCCCTCAATTCATTGCCTTTAGCAGCATCGGCAGCTTCTATAGCAGATATTTGATTGCGGAGGCGGATAGCCTCTATGACCTCAACCTCTTTCAAAGACAACAAAGATTTCATATGAGCAATCTCAGTGTCTCTTTCTGATAGAAGGGCGGTTTGTCCAGAGCACTTGTCTTCAAGTCTATCTTTTTGTTCCAAAGTGTGCTCCGCTCGCATCCTCACCTCTGCCCCAAGGCAAACCTACCGTGCTGCCCCAACATTGAACTCAGTGTATAGTTGATCATAGTTCATAGCACGCAACTGTAAAAAAAGAGCAGGCGGAGCAAGACGATCCGTCAAGTCGCGACACATAGAAAGAGTCCGATGAATCGACAGGCTCATTCAACTTTGAAGTACCAGCAGCATCCGCATTAGCCCCGCCAGCAGAGGCAGAATCTCCAAAAATTTTAATATTTTTCGGCATAACCTTAACCTTGGGAGGCGGAACAGTAGAAGTATTCGCAGCGACGGTGGTGGTAACGACTACAGTCGTTACGGGCGAATCCACAGCAGGAGATCTGGCAAAAGATTTAACCTCAGAACATGAACCTGAATGATGAGAATCGTCTGAAGATACAACATATCTCAGAGAAGGAGGACAAGTCTGCAAATTAAGCCCGAATACAGAATCTGTGGGCCCATCGTCTGGCGTAGGTGGCACGGAAACTGTCACACCCACAGATGGGGCCTGGACGGAATACGTGTCTCAGGGCGTGACGTTAAAACAATCCGAAGACAAAGCAATAAAGAACGACCACTAATCATGGACGTTTGAAAAAGTGTACTCGTTGCATAAAAGAAAATTTATTTAAGTTTTACAACCGATCATAAGAAAGTTAAATGTAGCGGAAGCATAATAAAGTTTGACAATGACAACGAGTATATAAATAGATAAGTCTTGAAATTAGCGAAGTCACATACCACATAGACTCCATTTAGCATCAAGAATCAAGCCAAGCTAAGCACCTGAGAAAACATGTTTAAAACGTCAACATAATGTTGGTGAATTCATAGGTTTAAGTTAGTACAAGAGTGGACCACAAGATTTCAAAACGCATGCGACTACTATAACAGATACAACATCACATAAAAAGTATTTACTGTTATGCTAACCTCATGACATCGATGCTAATAGCAACAGGGCATATCATATCATGCCACATAGTATTCCTGCCCTAACTGGTGTCCCAAACCAAAGACCACCACAACGCACAATCGACATGACATATATCTGTTTGTTCGCAGCTAATTTAGAACCAAACCAGATAGGGGTAATTAGTCCCAATAGATCTATTTACGCATTCGCGCTCACTTAACCAATCCAATTGGCCATAGGTGACTAACGGTTCATGATAGTTCGGGCAATAGTGGTTTGTAAGCAAACTTAGGCAACACATAAACATGTAAAACTCACGTTAAGAACTTGTGTCCAATTTTAAAAGCAAACAATGTTTCTCACCCCAAAGTATAAAGCATTTGAAAATCGGTAAAACGTGGGGCTATGAACTCACCTTAAGCAAGTGGTGAATCGATAATCAACGAGGAAGAAATAAAGCCGAAAGGTCCTACACGCGACCTAAATAAATGACGCGTCTTAGGTAAACGAAAGATAACCGAAACTTGTACGACACGCTTTCAAGAGAAAAGACATCCATATGTGTTTGTGCTTTAGTTTGTTTAATAAAGTATGACTAAATAAAATTACAAAGTTTTTCGTTAAGTCTTGGCACTTATCCAAAAATTACTACTTTTAGAAAGTTTCTATTTTAGGAAAAATTTTAGTTTCAAGACGTTAATACCATCCCCTATATTTGTTAAGTTTCCATATTTTCAAAATGCGCTAACTAACCATAATCGCTAAACTTCCAAGTCCGATCCGCTAAGTTTTACCAAACTTACTATTTTTGGTAACTTTATCGCTTTTTCTAAAATATGTTAATGACGTCTTCAAATGATACTAATCTATATATATGTGTTACTATATGTTTTGCTAGAGTTTAGAAAGTCCGAAAATGTCAGAAAACCCCTTTTACTATTTACGTCAGCACACTATTCATTTGGTTTTGCCGAAAAATATTTCAAGTTTCATTTGGCTATAACTTGACTGTTTTAAGTTCGATTTTAAAGTGCGATATGTGAAAAACTATCTATTCGAAACAAGCTCTTCAAAAATTACTTTTACGCCTAATGAAAACATTCTTAGGTCACTCAAAACCTCAAAACTAATCCGGATCAGCAACATGTCTTTTCATAAATACTCTCAAAAATCCATCCAAACACCACAATAGTGTTTATTCTAGCCTAATCCCGATCACTACCAAACCAACCAACAAAACCACACTTAATCTAACCTAATACCTTTATTTCTATTGTTGCAACATACTTTTCAACTCATCTCACCATAACTTATAAAACAACAAACATAATACTTCTATTTTTATAAAAGTTGTCAGGATATTTTGTCATTTCTTTTTAGAAAAGTAACACAAACACATGGATTATTAAACTTGAATAATATTCATAAGAATAAAATAAATGAAGCAAGAGATGACCAAGAAATACTTACAAGAATGAAGAAACAGTAGAGAATCACAAGATCTATTCCTAAAATGACTAGATCTGTAAAACCCACTTATAAAATTAGAAACCCTAATTTTATAATCTTGAGAAACCCTTGAAAATCAATCAACCAATACTTGGATCTACCTTAGAAACCCTTAAAAATGAACTTAGAACACTTGGATCTTGAAAAGAATCAAAGAAAATGGAAACCCTATAAAGGGTGGTTTGGCCATAGGTTTTAAGAGAAGAGGGAGAGCAAAAGAGAAAAAGAAAGCTAAAAATACAAGTGTGTGTGTTATGAATGAAATAATGGAAGCAACAAAATTTATATAACACAAGTTTACTTCACACACTAAAAGTGTGTGAGTGTGTGCCGTGGACAAGAGACAAGGAGGGGGAGGGGGACCAATTTGATCCTCCAATCAAATTCAAGTTGGCATAAAACATGTGATTAAGGCTTGTTTTTATTTGATTTGAATTCAAACTTGTTCACCAAAGGTGCATGTGATGTTGGTTTAGAAGTATACATGCATGGGGAGGGGACCAAAGTGAATTTTATTCATTTTATTTGGCTAGTGCTTCCCATTTGATTTAATTTCCAAGTCTTGCATACAAAAGCTCATGTTATAAGTAAACCATGATTTACGCAAGTAACGAAACGAATAACGGTATCACCGAAAATTATGAAATTTTATATATTGCCATAAAATGTAAAAACACGGTTATTGCCAAAATATTACAATGTTAGGCATCCCGGTTCGTTCCCAGAGACGATTCTCAAATAAGAGCGGGAATACTTACCGGTTACACGAAAATATTAAATGAAACCTCAAAAATTTAAGTTAATAAACAAAAACGGCTAATTTATTGAACGGAAATTCTCGGGGTGTCACATCCTTTCCCCATTAATGAAGCTTTGTCCTCAAAGCTTAAGACGTAGCATGAGACGCGGATTCATGGTTAGCTAAGAGACGAGGGTACTTTTTCTTCATTTGGTCTTCGCGCTCCCAAGTATACTCGGGACCCCTTCTTGAATTCCAACGGACCTTCACGATTGGAATGTGACTTTGCTTCAAACGTTTAACTTCGTGGTCTATAATTTTAATCGGTTCTTTAATGAAATTGAGCTTGTCGTCGACGTGGATTTCGTCCAATGGAATAGCGAGCGGTTCGTCAGATAAGCACTTCTTAAGGTTTGAGACGTGAAAAGTACCATGAACACGGCTCAGTTTCTCGGGTAACTCAAGTCGATATGCAATCGTTCCAACTTTGGGGAGAATCTTAAAAGGTCTAATATAACGAGGGTTCAGCTTTCCCAGTTTGCCGAAACGTATCACTCCTTTCCAGGGCGATACTTTCAACATAACCTTATCATCAACTTGAAACTCCAATGGCTTACGTCTCTTATCAGCGTAGCTCATTTGTTGATCATGTGAAGCTTGATTTGGATGATCTTCTCTGTTGTTTCACGAACAATTTCTGGGCCAGTAAGCTGAGCGTCTCCCACCTCAGCCTAACAGATAGGTGAACGATATTTGCAACCATACAATGCCTCAAAACGTGGAGCTTTAATACTCGTATGATAGCTGTTGTTGTAGGAGAACTCTATCAATGGTAGATGCCTGTCCCATCCCTTTCCGAAGTCCATCACACACGCTCGTAGCATGTCTTCTAACGTTTGGATGGTCCTCTCACTTTGACCATCTGTTTGTGGGTGGTAAGCCGTACTCATATACAATTGAGTACCTAGGGCTTCGTTTAACGATTTCCAAAAATGAGACGTAAACTTACTGTCTCGATTAGAAATAATCGAAACTGGCACTCCATGTCTCGAGACTACTTCCTTCAAGTATTGTCTCGTCAACTTCCCTATTGTGTCGGTTTCCTTCATTGGTAAGAAATGAGCAGATTTTGTGAGTCGGTTTACAATTACCCAAATTGTATCTTGACCAGACGTCGTCTATGGTAACTTAGTAACGAAATCCATAGTAATGTTCTCCTATTTCCGTACTGGGATTACAGGTTGAACCAACAAACCAGATGGTTTTTGGTATTTAGCTTTAACATTTGCACAAGTCATGCATTTACTGACATACGTGGCAATTTCTGCTTTCATGTTGGGCACCAGTATAGCTTCTTCAAATCTTGGTACATCTTGTCCGATCAAGGGTGGATCGAATACTTTGACTTATGCGACTCGTGCATAAACAAAGCTCTCAAGTCACCAAAACATGGTATCCAACTTCTATTCTTCAAACACAACGTTTCGTTTGCACGTGGCTCCAGATTCTTAATCATGCCACATAAATCTTCTATTTCATAATTCTATTCCTTTCTTGCCTCAACCTGAGCATTTAAGATTTGCGCAGGGAGGTTTAAACCAATTGTCATAACCAAGGCTCAAACTCGTAGTGGCTTAGGTCTACTCTTTTGGCTCAACGCATCAGCCACCACATTCGCCTTTCCCAGGTGATAACGTAACTCACAGTCGTAGTCACTTAACAGCTCTAACCATCTACGTTGTCTCATGTTCAACTCTTTTTGATCTAGAATATGTTGCAAACTCTTATGATCAGTGAACACAACACACTTCATGCCGTAAAGGTAATGTCTCCACATTTTGAGAGCGAACACCACAGCTCCCAAGTACAAATCATGTGCCGTGTAGTTCTTCTCATGGATTTTGAGTTGGCGGGATGCATAAGCTATGAGTTTCTCCTTCTGCATCAACACTGTGCCTAATCCCTTGTGAGAAGCATTACAATATACTGCGAAGTTTTCACTTCCTTCGGGCAATGCCAAAATCGGTGCACTACACAACTTTTGCTTCAATGTCTGGAAAGCAGTTTCCTCCTTTTCACCCTAATTGAACTTTACACTTTTTTGAGTCAGCTTTGTCATAATGCTCAACGTTGATTTCTTCTCCTTGTCACTTTTTTCTCCTTGAACGATCAGAATTTCGTTTCCGTAAGAAATACGCACTATCTTCTCGTCACAGACAATCACTGCAGGATTCTTTGCTAACCAATCCATGCCGATGATAACGTCGAAACTACCCAAATCTATGAGCATCAGGTCGATATTAAATGGATGTCCTAACAATCCTAATGTACAACCTCTAAGCACAGTGTTGGTTTCTGAAGTTCTTCCGTCAGCTAGCTCGACAGCGTAACTAACGTCTAAGGCATAGGGTATGATATCTAGCAATGCACTAAAAGTATTTGATACGAAACTTATATCGGCACCCGAATCAAATAACATATAAGCATGATGATAGTTGAGAAGGAACGTACCCGTGACAGTGTTGGAACCCGGGTTAGCGTTACCTCCTCCTAGGATATATGCTTTGCCTCTTGCATCAGGAACTCTTGCTTTGTTCCTACGGTTTTGGTTCTTGACTTTGGGACAACCCTTCCGGTAATGTCCTTGTGTACCACACTCAAAACACGTAATAACTCCCTGATTCGGCCCTGGAGTTCCTTGAGTAGGTACAGTCACAACAGATCTGCATTCCCTGGCTAGATGTCCAATCCTCTTACAGTTACGACACTTAGTAGTACACTGTCCTTCGTGGTGTAGCTTACACCTATTACAGAAAGGAAGTGTTCCTTTATAACCATTCTTCTCATTGTTACCAGCTATATAGGCTCTAGCAACATTCTGACCTACAATATTCTGTCGTTTATGGGGTGGTTGTTGCTGCCCACGATTGTTTCTATAGTTGTTGTTCAATCTTCTCTTGTACTCTGCATTTCTTACACCATAGCCCTTCAAATTTTGATCTATCAAGTTGTTGGAAATTCGAACAACATCTTGTAGTCTTATGGGTTCTGCAGCAATTACATTCCCTTGGATATTATCAGGAAGACCTCCAATGAATCTCTCCACCCGATCTTCCTCCTCGGGGACTATTTTGGTACACATCATGGTAAGTTCTTGGAACCTTTGAGTGTAAGTAGCCATGTCATTGTTCTTCACCAACAAATTCCACAACTCGGTTTCCATCTTTTGGATCTCATTTCTCGGGCAGTACACTTCAGTCATCAACTTCAACAGCTCTCTCCATGATAAAGCGTATGCAACATCAGTTCTGATGGTTCTCTTGTAAGAATTCCACCAAGTTAATGCAATGTTGAGCAAATTACAGGTAGCATACTTCGCTTGATATCTTTCCGGACAGTTACTGATGTGAAACACAGTTTCCATCTTTTCACTCCATCTTATCTAACCAACCACACCTTTTGTTCCTTTAAAACTCAGTGGTTGACATTTCATGAAATCTTGGTAAGTACATTCACGAGCAACATGCCTATCGCCTCTTCCATTCACATTATGGTTCTCATTACCATCACCGTTGTCGCCTCCATTGTTTCCATTTTTAGTACCATTTCCATTACCATTTCCATTACTATCTCCATTACCATTTTCATTCGCATTCCCGTGTTTAAGATCTTGGTTAACACAGCGAGCCTCTAGAGCTGCGTCCACACGTTGGTTGATCATTTCTTTAATTGCGGCATGGGTCATACCGGAATGAGTTTTAGTCATTGTTCTACATCACAAGACACAACCCATGGTGAGATTTGAAACGAATACACGATTATTAGATAACGATAATTTAATACATGCTATAAAGCAAAATATAATTACAACACGATTGACAGAACGAATAAATAACAATATAGATAAATAAGCGAGAGAGTCAAAACAAGCTTTTCATTTCATGAATAAAAGCATAATTCGGTTACAACCAAAATCCAAAATAGGTACATGATCCACAATTATTTCTACTGCTAACATCTAGACCTAACCATCAGTCTAGTGTCCTACATGATCATGGTACTACTAGTCTAAGGGCGAAAACCCAAACGTCTCTCAACATACGACTCCAACCTCCTAAGTCTCCCCCGAGTATCATCACGATCCCTACAAACCTGACGAAACTCCTCTTGTGAAAGAGACTTGTAAAGACGAAGACCGTTCACACGATCCCTCTCAATATCCAACATAGCACGAACCTTGAGGTTCTCCAACCTCAAGCTATCAATCCTCTTGATCATACTAACTCTCTGTCCCCTAGCTATCAACTGATCAGCCTCCAACCGTCTCTGAACAGTCTCAATCCCGACAATCCTATCAATACGAACCTCAGACATGTGATGGTAAAAGTCACGCACAACATCATCCAAGTCAATCGGCATATCCTCGAATGACCTAACAATGCCATCCCTAGTGCCAGACGAATCAGAAGAATCCTCTCCAGCTGGCTCTACAATCTCCTCCTCAACTATCGGTGCCGACATCAGGTCGATACCTACCTCAACCGTGTCTCCAGCACTGGTGTCAGCCTCATACTCCTCTGTGTCATCCCTGACATCCCTAGGGTCAATCTCAACATGATCTCTAACATCATCCCCATCACCAATACCCAACTCCATATCAATCTTAGTCTCTATATTACATCTCGGTATCCTCCTCTATGCTAGCCTCAGACGAATATGAATCTCTGAACCTCTTACGAGGTGGTAAGAGATCAGCACGGGTAGGAGCTAATGATCCCATAACTGGCGTAGATGATGGTACAAAATCAACCAGGGATCTACATCTCTTGCGAGATGGTCCAGCAGAATGTGAAGATGAATGCAGGGGTCTCTTTGATGAATCTCTTGATGATGACTCTGATGTAGTGGGTGGATACAAGGTAGATAGTGGAGCAACACACCAATGATGAAATGCCTCACTACGTCGTGGTGCTCTCCTCAGAGGGTAACACAATCTAGGTGATATATCTCTAGTCGAAGATCCAGAATGAGCCTGATCTGATGCATCCAAACCTAAAGAATGATTTGGCGAAGAATCCGAAGATGAACTAGAAGAAGATGAGTGATGATCTGAAGAACGAGGTGATGCATGCCTCCATGCTAATTTGCGAGCTGGTAAAGGTCCAACTCTCTTTCTCGCAGTCAACAACTGACCGTCGACGAATCCCGGGCGGGGCAGTAACAGGAGCAATAGGAAACTCAGATGATGATGATGGACGTGATGTTACCCTGCTCCTCCAACGAGCAACGGTAGCAACATAAGGGTCCTGCGATGGTGGTCCATCAGAAGAATCAGGAGCCTCAGAAGAATCGGTGCATAAGAATGGTGAAATAGCTGGTAGCGGGGAAATGTGCTCTGGTGAAGACATCCCATCTGTTAATCAGGAATCGGAATCCGAATAAGGAATCAAGCCACACAATCCATGGTTAAGCGACGAAAGTCGTTCTCAAACCATAGGAGCGGCAGATGAAATAACAGGAGAAATAGTAGAAGTCTTTGGAGCAACCACAGAAGTAACCAAAAAGAATAACCCGAGAGGGCGGTGATCCCACACTCTCATCCGAAGAATCAGAAGAAATAGCAATAGCTGAAGCTGCCATGATCTGCACAAGCAAAAGTTTATATAAATCTCCTTTATATGAAACCATGCAAGGCATAAAGAAACGATGAAATGAATGGCAAGGTAAATATGGCAATATATAATAGTCTCAAGTATATATAGAAATCTTATATATATATATATATATATATATATATATATATATATATATATATATATATATATATATATATGTGTGTGTGTGTGTGTGTGTGTGTGTGTGTGTGTGTGTATAGCAAGGATAGACAACACGTAAGCACAGATAAAGGCACACAGGATCACATACTGGTTATAGACCAGACCTAGTATAACTACCTGGTTCTCTATAACCTTGGCTCTGATACCAATCTGTCACACCCCCAGACGGGGCCTGGACGGAATACGTGTCCGAGGGCGTGACGTCATAACAATCCGAACATAAAGCAATAAAGAACGACCACTAATCATGGACGTTTGAAAAATAGTTGTACTCGTTGCATAAAGAAAATAAATTTAAGTTTTACAACCAGTCATAAGAAAATTAAATGTAGCGGAAGCATAATAAAGTTTGACAATGAGAACGAGTATATAAATAGATATGTCTTGAAATTGGCGAAGTCACATAGCACATAGACTCCATTTAGCATCAAGAATCAAGCCAAGCTAAGCACCTGAGAAAACATGTTTAAAACGTCAACATAATGTTGGTGAATTCATAGGTTTAAGTTAATACAAGAGTGGACCACAAGATTTCAAAACGCATGCGACTACTATAACAGATACAACATCACATAAAAAGTATTTACTGTTATGCTAAGCTCATGACGCCGATGCTAATAGCAACAGGGCATATCATATCATGCCACATACTATTCCTGCCTAAACTGGTGTCCCAAACTAAAGACAACCACAACGCACATCGACATGACATATATCCATTTGTTCTCTTCGGTTAATTTGGAACCAAAGCTAAATTTGGGATAATTAGATCCCAATTAATCTATTACGCATTCGCGCTCACTTAACCAATCCAATTGGCCATAGGTGACTAACGGTTCATGATAGTTCGAGCAATAGTGGTTTGTAAGCAAACTTAGGCAACATATAAACATGTAAAACTCACGTTAAGAACTTGTGTCCAATTTTAAAAGCAAACAATGTTTCTCACCCAAAGTATAAAGCATTTGAAAATCGGTAAAACGTGGGGCTATGAACTCACCTTAAGCAAGTGGTGAAACGATAATCAACGAGGAAGAAATAAAGCCGAAGAATCCTACACGCGACCTAAATAAACGACACGTCTTAGGAAAACAAAAGATAACCGAAACTTGTACGATATGCTTTCAAGAGAAAAGACATCCATGTGTGTTTGTGCTTTAGTTTGTTTAATAAAGTATGACTAAATAAAATTACAAAGTTTTTCGTTAAGTCTTGGCGTCCATCCAAAAATTACTACTTTTAGAAAGTTTTTATTTTAGGAAAGTTTTTAGTTTCAAGACGTTAATACCGTCCCCTATATTTGTTAAGTTTCCATATTTTCAAAATGCGCTAACTAACCATAATCGCTAAACTTCCAAGTCCGATCCGCTATGTTTTACCAAACTTACTATTTTTAGTAACTTTATCGTTTTTCCTAAAATATGTTAATGACGTCTTCAAATGATGCTAATCTATATATATGTGTTACTATATGTTTCGCTAGAGTTTAGAAAGTCCAAAAATGTCCGAAAACCCCTTTTACTATTCACATCAGCACACTATTCATTTGGTTTTGCCGAAAAATATTTCAAGTTTCATTTGGCTATAACTTGGCCGTTTTAAGTCTGATTTTAAAGTGCGATATGTGAAAAACTATCTATTCGAAACAAGCTCTTCAAAAACTACTTTTACGCCTAATGAAAACATTTTTAGGTCGCTCAAAACCTCAAAACTAATTCGGATCAGCAACATGTCTTTTCATAAATACTCCCAAAAATCCATCCAAACGCCACAATAGTGCTTATTCTAGCCTAATCCCGATCACTACCAAACCAACCAACAAAACCACACTTAATCTAACCTAATCCCTTCATTTCTATTGTTGCAACACACTTTTCAACTCATCTCACCATAACTTATAAAACAACAAACATAATACTTCCATTTTTATAAAAGTTGTCAAGATATTTTGTCATTTCTTTTTAGAAAAGTAACACAAACACATGGATTCTTAAACTTGAACAATATTCATAAGAATAAAAGAAATGAAACAAGAGATGACCAAGAAATACTTACAAGAATGAAGAAACAAGTAGAGAATCACAAGATCTATTCCCAAAATGACTAGATCTATAAAACCCACTTATAAAATTAGAAACCCTAATTTTATAATCTTGAGAAACCCTTGAAAATCAACCAACCAATACTTGGATCTACCTTAGAAACCCTTGAAAATGAACTTAGAACACTTGGATCTTGAAAAGAATCAAAGAAAATGGAAACCCTATAAAGGGTGGTTTGGCCGTGGGTTTTAAGAGAAGAGGGAGAGCAAAAGAGAAAAAGAAAGCTAAAAATACAAGTGTGTGTGTTATGAATGAAATAATGGAAGCAACAAAATTTATATAACACAAGTTTACTTCACACACTAAAAGTGTGTGTGTGTGCCGTGGACAAGAGACAAGGAGGGGGAGGGGGACCAATTTGATCCTCCAATCAAATTCAAGTTGGCACAAAACATGTGATTAAGGCTTGTTTTTATTTGATTTGAATTCAAACTTGTTCACCAAGGGTGCATGTGATGTTGGTTTAGAAGTATGCATGCATGGGGAGGGGACCAAAGTGAATTTTATTCATTTTATTTGGCTAGTGCTTCCTATTTGATTTAATTTCCAAGTCTTGCATGCAAAAGCTCATGTTATAAGTAAACCATGATTTACGCAAGTAACGAAACGAATAACGGTATCACCAAAAATTATGAAATTTTATATATTGCCATAAAATGTAAAAACGCAGTTATTGCCAAAATACTACAACGTTAGGCATCCCGGTTCTCTCCCGGAGATGATTCTCAGATAAGAGCGGGAATACTTACCGGTTATACGTAAATATTAAATGAAACCTCGAAAATTCAAGTTACTAAACGGAAACGGCTAATTTATTGAACGAAAATTCTCGGGGTGTCACAGAAACAACAGTAGGAGGTTCTGTGACCTCGCTCGAAACACTAGAACCATCCGGAACCAAGTCACGGATAGTGGCAAGAGACTTTCCCCCGGTATTGGAAGCCACGACATGATAATCCTCCCTTAGCCTCTTGGGAGGAAAAGTGGAACCACTAGCATCCCCGACAACTTTCCTTTTCCGTTTCTTCTTGGTCTTTTCAGCAGCAACTTCCGAAACATCCTTAGCAACAGTCTCCTCCGGAACATCATCATTCCCCTCATCAAACAACTTATCAATACTATCACCGCTATCCCCTGAGGCAGCCGAAACAGGAGGATTCAGTGGAACAGTGCGACCTTCAGTCAACGTCAGCAGCTTAACCTCCCTTTCTGCAGGCTCTCTCTCCCCTATCCGCACTTTGGTGGGATCAGAGTGGCGGATGAACGCAAACAAATCCATCTCTGCAAACATAGTAAAAGAAAACCATCAGGAATAATAGCAAAATAATAAGACCTGGAATACAAAGAAAAATATACCCACCCTCATCGCCATCCCAAAACGTCAGATAACAGTTCTCATCTAGCGTATAATAATGGCTTATACCAACCCAGCATAGGAAAGGTTCCGAAAATTTCCGAAATGGGGCGGTATGCGTACGCAAGAAGTCACACGCTTCTGTATCATATTGAGAAAGCTTGGGAGGGGGTCTTTACTTAAAATTTTGCTTTTCAGAGACACAGAAAGAGGAAAGGCTGTGGAGTCAACCCAGAAAAAGTGGTCGTTCCAGTTCTTTACGGAATCCAACGGTTTGCTGTGGCAAACAGGAGCCGCGTCAGAACGCTTGACGAACGACATCCACCTTTTATTTTAGGAACTAGTATAGAACATACGGAAGCAGTTGACAGAAGGTTGAAAGCCGTGGACGCAACATAAGATCTCAAAGTGAGAAACTTTAGCCGCCCCAAACACGGACACTTGAGAAAGATGAATGCGAAAATGGCCAAGAACATCCACAAGAAACTGAGACAAAGGGATCCGATAGTTGACAAAATCAAAAAACCGAGTGTACACGCCAACCTTGCCATCCGGACTTTGTAAAATATTTTGATCCGGGCCAGGTAAAATAGGATGAACACAAGCAGGTATGTGGTACTTAGTACATAGTGCATCTAACGCTTTTTGAGTTAACTTGGACTTAATATCACGAATGGTACTCATTGTGATGTATAAGAAAAGAAAGAAGACCTAACCTGGTAGCCTAAAAGATCGGGAAATTGCAAAAAGCGTGGAAAATAGTTGAAAGCTTGAAGAACTGTAACAATGGCAGAAATAGAGATAAATCGGAAAAAGAAAACAGTGAAAAAGAAAGGGATATTTATACCCTTGGTATATTTAACTCAAGCAACATCCGGATGATGACACGTGTAACCCACTAACGCAATCAATGGCCAGGAAGAAACGTGATGACAGTTGGATAACTGCCATTTAAGTCAAATCAGTCAGGAAAATGAAAGGTCAGGGTAAGTACACGTCACCCAAACCCTACCTAACCGATTAAGGAAAAGTCACGGAGAAGCAAGCAATCGCGAAAGAAGCAAATAGCCGCGGAAGAAGCAAATAGCCGCAGAAGAAGCAGAAATACCGTGGAACCTTAGTCTAGTAACATTTACTGCGCACAATAGGCCGCGTCACACACAGTAAACGAACTAGACTGGGGAGACTTGATGACGTATAGTACGAATAACAGGCTTATTGGGCTTATTTCATACTATACACATTTGGGCCCCGACCCAACACGACAAAACGCACGAGCTGCCACTAAGCCCAGAGATAAGCTGGCTGCGACCCGAACATTTCAAGACGCACGCAGATAAGGCACTTTCGCAACACACTTGCAGAAGGCAATTTGTGTCCGCAACCACGATTACAAGCGGACCCTTTCCCGACAAGGGTCGCACTCTAGCCACTAACAGTTACAAGCGAAATACTAGGAAACCCTAGTACTAGACTCCCCTATAAATAGGATTCCTCTGACACACCATAAGGTACATAATTTCTGACACCTTTTAACACACATATATTCTCTGACAATATGAATACTTACTCTTACGCCGAAGTTCAATCGTGGGGTCCGCCCCCACGGTAAGGCTAACGGTTTTCTATCTTTTGTACAAGAAATCACTACCTTTACTTGCTCTAGTACAAGATCCGATCCATCAACAGCTTACCGGCCCGGCCCGGTAAGCATTCCCCACCACACATTTTGTACTAACAATAATGGTGTTGAAAGATTGTTTGAGGGTAGGTTATGAAAACAAATGAATTGTTGATTTATATGTCAAACATTTTGATTATGATCGTTTGAATTATCAAACATCACATTAGTCGAGCAAACATCACTAGGTCGCACAAGACAAATCGTCAAATTTTTAGCGGAGTCACGGTCTAGCGGTCGAAAAAATAAAATTGAAATTATTTTTTTTAACACGAAGGACAATTTTTGGCGTTTCTTCAAATAAAAATGACCATGTGAAAAAGTAAAAACCAATAATGGAAGTTATTAATAAAGAATGAAAAGTGATACTCTCCCACGAACCACGTCTGCGGCCAGGTTCATTCTGTAACACCTACCAACGTACGTTTCATCATATTTATACTGACATATCGTTATCAAAACGAAGCTCATCCATCCATCCATCCATCATCTAGTTTCTAAGAATGAGTTCGGTGACTAAATCAGAGGAAGAATGGCGTGCAGTTCTATCCCCTGAACAATTCCGTATCCTTCGTAACAAAGGAACCGAGTATGCATACTTCCCTTTACTTTATTCATCTTATCAATTCTTTATCTGAATTATTCACAGCCATCCTTTATTAATTTCTTTTGCATAACCTATAACTGATCACTTCAGGTTTTTTTTTTATATTAAATTTAACAGGAATTTGTTTGCATATAGACTCTATTGCGTAAGAATTTATCAAAATTCATAAGTGAATACTACTAGGGCATCTCTATATAGATAGACTCTACAATCTTTGTCTCCAATAGTCAATTCAGAGCTCCTCTATGCCTATTTGGATATTAGAGATGTTGTGATTGTCATGACATAATAGGATCTCATATTGAACAACTAAAATATCTTCGGGGTGTCAATAAGCTGTATTTGCTTTACCAAAATGTTATTAATCAAAGTTCTATATTAGATGCAAAAGATTTATCAACCATGAAACTGTCATTAAAAAAATCACATAGTAATAACATGTCAACTAGTCGGTATCCTCAGAGAAAAAGACAAAAAGACGGTCTCGATCTCTGGCTCATGTGATAGTTCAGCAAACTCTAAAAATCCCGTATCTTCCATTGTACCGAACTCATCTCCTCCAACATCCCACATCTTGGTCTTCTCGTCTAGATATTGATCGGTGCTCCTTGATAAAAGACGAAGATTGTTATGAACAAAAACCAAGTCTTCGGCACGCTTAGGAGTTAACTTATTCCTTTTAAGTGATTTAACAAAAGAGTAGGTGCTCCAATTACCAACCAAGATGAAGAAGTGAGTTGATCAAGAACTCTAAAAGCTAACGATTGTAGCAAAGGAGTTTGTGCTCCAAAATTAGCCCACCAAGTTTAGGCTCCATAGTTCCCATCCTAGAGAGAGCCGATATGTGAAAAAGGCCTAATTTTAAGGGAGAAACTGGCGAACTCATATAAAATTTTGTCATAATCATCGACGTTCGGGTAGAGCCTTCGAAAGCATCTAATCCTTTCTTGAGAGATTTCCGCATCTCTATGAGGAGCGACTCTAGCAAGATCCTCACTAAGCCAAGCATCACTATAATACCTATAAGATACAAACAGACAAATAAGAAAGACATTCGGATAAGATAAATAAATATACTATATGTCTATATTTATGAAACTAATGCCTAATCAAATAAGAAAGTACCTCGGGTTCAAAGAATGTGCTAAACAGTGAAGTGGTGTTGAACTTTTGCCCAACGAGCCATAAGAATCTCGTAGACAACATCGTAGAAACAAGAATAGCTCTCTAGGGATTTTTGTTCATGGTTATAAATCACGATTTTTATCTTCTCAACCGTAGAATCCTACATCTCGTATACCAAATGAAGGCCCGACCTATCGGTATCACAAGCTCTAATCATATCATATATAGGTGTCGTAAAGTTGAGAATGTAGTTCACTTGGTCCCACCAATATTCATTTAACACCTTATCCCTCACAAATCTTAGCTTTGTCTTGGTCATCTTCTCGATAAGATGCCCCCTCATCACTTATCACCATGGATTCAAGAGCACGTTTAACAAGTTTAAATCTTTTAAGCATCACAATAATTGAAGCAAACCGAGTTTCGGTCATCTATTGGACACCGTGTGTGGTTCATACGCTTAATCTTGCCTTGAAAAACATTTGTGCAACTAGAAATACCGAAAACAATTCAGAGGTGTAATGGTGTATGATTCTTGTCATTGGATCACCGAAGTTCATGGAGAATTCGTTCAAATAAAAAAAATTATTATGAATCATACGATGAGGTTGTCTATGTACAACAAATTTACCCCACTCAAGTTGTTTTCTGTGATCGACACTCGGTTTGCTTTAATTATTGTGATGCTTGAAAAATTTAAACTTGTTAAACGTGCTCTTGAATCCATGGTGAGTGGGCATCTTATCGAGAAGATGACCAACACAAAGCAAGATTTGTGAGGGAGCCACTTTTAAGATAATGACATTGCAAAGTGGACTGTCGGCTACTAATTCCCATACATCTAATCGATTCCGAACTGATAAGTTCTTCTGCATTGATTCAATCCATGCAGAATCAGCCATGGCTTTTTTGATGTTCTTCGGTTCAGTTTGACTCACGGTGAATGCGAACATACACATCTCGCCATTTGTTTCTAGCTGAACGTCCTTGTACAAACTGATTGAGAAGGAATCCGAATGACTTGTTCTAATGGATGATTCTTATGTCCATCGTTGTGTGGAATATGTGTTGATAACAGTAATTATGTTTGAGAATCGACATGACGAGACGATGTCTCCCCTCGTTCTTTTTAACCGTGTACTGAAGATGTTGATACCATTCATTGTCGTCACATTGTCATTTTCTGTATGGATTTCTGCTTGATTAATGTTCTCAGGTGCATACAGTTGGTACTTGAGTGGAGTTAGATGTGTTGAATGAATGTTCCAATGAAGGTGGATCTGCCAACACGGTGTTGTAGAAGTGTGATTGTGTTATGTGGTTGACGTTATATCAGAGTTATCAGCAGAGCATGTACAAGGAAGACTTTGACACAACAGGAGAATTTCCATTGAGTAATTCACTGAACATCGGGCTCTATAGCAATTCCAGCTCATTTGACGTTGTTACTGGCTCAGCAACTTGAGGAACATTTTATTGACTTTGTGGACCGGGACTTAAACTGTCTTGTTCAATACCGTTGTTGAACATTGTGGACAGTGGGTCAGAATGACGTGAGTCTAAACGCCATTTGAAGGCAATTCGTCAAAGTTAACATGAAGTGATTCAACAAATTATTCTTGTTCTCCATATTTAAATACCCTGTAAGCCTTTGACTGAGTAGAATACCCAACAAAAATACATGCATCACCTTTTTCCTTCATTTTATCAAGATTTTCACCATCTTTGACGATGTAGCAAAGAGAGCCAAAGATGTGAAAGAACTTAACTGACGGTTTCCGGGCATTGATGATATGGTAAGGTGTTTTCTCATGTAGAGGAATTACAAGTGAACGCTTTTGAGTAAAACATGTTGTATTGTAACAATTGCTTCAGCCCCAAAACAAAGTAACTTTAGCGGCGTTTAGAGCATTGTTCGAGCAGCCTCAACAAAGATACGGTTTCGTCCTTATCGTCAACGCCGTTTTTGTTCAGGTGTTTCAAGCAGTTTGACATTTCGTGTCGTATTCCCATCTTTTGCAGAAGTATGCAGAAGAGTTTTATTAAGAAAGTATTGCCTTTGTCAGTTCGAACTGTTGTAACTTGAACATGAAGTCCTCTTTGGACAAGTGTGAGGAAATCAATGAGAACTCCAGGTGTTTCTGTAACACTCCCATTTTTACAATATAGCAGCGGAAGCTAATCTAGGGTATTACTTCATGGAAACAACAATCATAATCATAGAAAACGACCCGAAAGAGACGATTAAATTCAAAGAACGTTATCATTCATTCAAATCAGAGTTTTAAACCAAAGGCAGTCCCGCCAAAATCTAGTTACAACAATATGGAAATGATAACCAGTATAAGCCAGTCTTCGAGGTCTACATGCCACCTCCGTGCGAATATTCTCAATAACCTGAGATAAACAAGCTAAAAAGTCAACACAAAGAGTTGATGAAAATTCATAGGTTTGATAAACAGTTTGAATACAAGTCATAGTGTAATAATCGTACAAACATAATTATTGTGAAAATGGTATTGTTTGGGTCACGTTATTATATACCCGTTATTTGTAATAATTGCAATGAATACAATTATCATAGTAATAGTGTATTACTCTTATAACTTTATTACTTACTGCGTATTGTCTTGTTTGGTCTGTTTGGTCTTATTTGGTCTTGTTCCTATGTCCTTGTCCTAAAAGCTCATGGCACACAAACTGACTACTGTATATATATACCCAAAATGATGTGATTTATATATAGAGAGATAATGGCCCTCGGTGTAGGTAATTGCCATATGCCTATGAAATTCAAATATAGTGTATTTGGTTACCTATCCGGCTAACACAAACAGGATTCGTCAATCCCGATAGATCTATCCACAATATTTTCGTGGTTTTCACACTATTAAGTATAAGTGGTCCATGATAAGAGGAGGGGACTATTTAGCATAAAGTTAACTTGAGACATTAATTGTAATGGTATAGTCAATTACATATAGTCTGGTGGGGAAAAACAACTGGTATTCGTAATTTACGTCGCGGCATGTATGGCGAGGGCCCCTCACCGGCTTTAATGAATAAATATTGTGGCGAGAGTAGAGCGAGAGCTGAGAGATGATCTAGCGTGAAGAACCACATCTCATGCGTTGGGGGTTGTGTTTGTGTGGTGGTGTTAGTGTGGGGAGTATATGGTTCCTTTGTCTGAAGAGCAAGCAAACTCGTACATTGTTATAAGATTATAAAACATAGAGTATGTTTCTATAGATTAAGTAGAACTAGTATACAGCATTGTAAACACTCTTTCACGTATACTTCTCCAACCCTCAACACATGGGTTTCATTCAAAAACATGTAAGATAAGTAAAGGCGGAAAAATAAATGGTCAGGGGTTATTACTCTCACAAGTCAAAACATTGAAAAGTATTCACAATTGGGGATAAAAACTTGTCATAAAAAGCTAAACGAATACATGAGTATCGTTGTAAACATTCAAGAAACCAATGGGTTATAGTACAAGCATGTATCACCCCTCAGCGTCTCTATAAAACCATGTAAATAAAAGTAAAGGCGCGGACAAAATATGAATCTCACCTGATATGTAGATGTAATAAATATTCCAAAATGAAAGCTGACGACCTTATCACAATCTTAACGGGGAAAGGTTGATATAGCAAAATGATAATAAACAGCCACGTCACGCAACCTGAGTAAATATGTCAAGTCTTAGGAAGATTGTACTCTAGAACTTTGGTTCAGAGAGTCTAATATTGTTATGAGTTTGATTGGAAAGTTTGGAATTATTGTATCACCGTTCGGGCCATCATAATTCAGAAGTCATTCAGTAAACGTTTGAGGAGCTAGGGCACTTTTAAATCGAAACCCAACAACTCATCAGAACGTAAACCAAGATGAAACCCCTTAATAGAAGCTTCCTGACGTATTGTGATATGATATAATCGGTTTTTTTACGCGTTTTGATCATATCTTGAAATGTTAAGTCACGAGAAGCGTTAATTAAAGTTATGTCTTGTCATGTAAGGTTTTAAACATGTTTTTATACTTTTTCAAAATGTTACATTTTAGACCCTTGAGTTTGAAAAGTGGCAAAATATACCCTCGGAGTTTGCACTTTTACGAGTTTGGTCCTTCAAGTTTAAAAGATATACCAAGTAAACCTTGTACTTTGAAAAGTGACATAATAGACCCTTTATAGTTATAACTTTGATAAAATGAACATATTCAGCCCTTCTAGTTATTAATTTCAGAAAGTTACGATAATTACCCCTTGCATAGATAATATTTACAAAACATGTCCAAATTGCCATGCAAGCTTATTTTAACATTTCAATAGACATTTATAAGTTATAATAAACTAAAATATGAATATTTAACTCAACGCAATATAAAATAAACATTCGTTAAGCTAAAGCAAAACAGGTCAATTAAGTTTCAAAAGTAAACCGCGAGTTTTTAAGCTCAAATTATTTCATGACTATCAAAAGCACTTATTTTAATTGTAGTTTAAGCTTATTGATAGATCTATATAATAATAGTTTACAAGTTAGTTTTATAGATAAGCAAAAACATAAAATTAGGGTTTCGGTTGGTCGGTTTGGATCAAAACAAAAATGAGCAAGCATTGAGTTTATGAACTTTAACAAGATTATATTTAGATCAAATGAACATTATAAGAGTTAGAAGCAGAAGTAGAACATCTAGAACCTGGGTTTGAGCTTAAATCTTGGAAACGGGTCGAAATCGGGACTTTTAGCTTCGTACGCCTAGAATAACTACTCCCGGGCTTCTTTTCTTGGTTTTTTTTGCTTCACTTCTATTCTTGGGACTTCTTAAGATCTATTAGAATTCATATTGAGCAAAGTATTGCTGCTATGATGGGTTATAGAGGAGGAAGTGGGGGATGATTTGAAATGAGGCATAATACCCCTATTTATAGTAATTTTGGAATTTGGTGACTAAGGAATGGCTAAGAGACCATGGTGAGGACATGTGTGGGAGCTATAGGGTAATGTGGAGAGGCTAAGGATGAAGTAATGGAAGGCTATGGTGCAAGGTGGAGGTGGTTCTAGATGTTTTAGGGGTGTTTGGTTTGATTTATACATGGCTGTTTTTGGACAGCCAACATCAGTCTTGGTAAAATGGTTGCCATTTGCAAACCGTAACTCCGTTGAAGCTCAAACCAGTGAGCATTGTTAGATATTTGAGTCTTCTACAGCGTTTAGTTTTACATATTTGGGGGTTAATACAAAAATTTAGAGATAATAGCCATTTACTACAGGTGTGCCGAATCTGCGCACCTTTGCCATTTCGGCTATAACTAATTCATCCGACGTCGAATCGGGTTGATTCCACCGGCAAAATGATCACAATACATAGGGATACAACCTAGTGTTTTCACTTAATACCCAGAACCTATTGATTTGCCCAGATCCTATGTTTTATAGACTGATCCGATTCTGAACTAGGGCCTAGTTTTAGGTTTTAGGGTTAGAACTAGATTAGGGTTTTATTTTAGGGTTTCTAGGATTTAATTCATGTATAATGATGATATAATGATAAATAGGAAAATATGTAATGGTTGTAAATTAAGTAATTTACAACTTATTTGATAATGGTTTAGGTTTAAAACGAATAAAAACCAAGAAACGGGTTATGGTTTAGAAACTAGCTCGGTTTAGGGTTTCTTGTTTTGATTTCATGGAATATTATGAAATGAGAATGAATATGGAATGTAAATGAAGTTCATTACTTGCTTTTAACTTGTACTTAATAGATTGTACGGAATTCCTTAGGAAAACGGAGGTAAAATGGCTATTTTGGATATCGTGCATTAATGACTTGTACATTGTGCTTTGAAAGCTTATACTTGACTTGGAGGGAGTTTATATTTCAAATGAAATGTTATATTACTTGTATATATGCTTTAGTAGCTTGTACATTCACTTTAGATATTAACCCTTCATGGATTAGGGTTTAGAGGTATACGATAACGGTTTAAAGCCCGTTTTGATATAACGTTGCGAATGGTACATTATAGGAATAATGTACTTTGTAATAAGATATGATGATATTGACTAGACATATTGTGATGTTTGCTTGACGTATATGAAGACATGATGGCCATAGATAGGTTGCGTGAGCTCGTCTACTTTAGTTATGCAAGTTACTTTGTATACTGAGATATTGACAATGCAAGTAATGTAATAAAGCGAAAAATTTCCCCGTACAATTGTGATAATAGAAAAATAGGTTTTGCATTTGATGAAAATTCTTGGGTTGTTATAGTTTCGTCTTTGGACCTCAAGAAGTGAGTCCAAGTATATCGGGAGTAGTCATCAACAATTACGAGAACATATTTCTTTCCATTAATGCTTTCTACCCGCATTGGACCACATAAGTCCATGTGTAGAAGTTGTAACTGTCTTTTTGAGCTCGGGGTAGTCTTAGTGTGAAAAGACTTTCTTTTTTCTTTCCCCAGCTCACAAGAAGTACAAAGATGATCTTTGACGAATTTCAGCTTTGGAAGGCCTTTCACAATATTATTCTTCGAAAGCAAGTTTATGGTGTCGAAGTTTAAATGAGATACACGACGATGCCATAACCATGCTTGAGACGATGTTGATTTAGCCATTAAGCAAATTGGATTGGGAGATATTGATTCTTGAAGAGTAATGGAATACAAATATGTGCCACGAGAACCTTTGAGAAGATCATTTCCCTTTAAATCACGGATGTAACATGTAGACTTCCGAAAAGCAACTTCCAAATCCGCATCACAAAATTGACCAACGGAGAATAAATTGTGATTAAGCCCTTCGACGTAATAAACCCTTTTGATAGTAATAGCACCTTGAACCAGATCTCCACCAATCTGTTGATCATTTCCAAACTTCACCGTTCCTAGAAATTTCTCCACAAAATTAGTTAGAAGCTTGAGATTTCCGGTCATGTGCTTTGAGCACCCAGAGTCTACGATGAATAAAATTATCTCGACGAGCTGCAAAAGAATTTGAGACAATGGAGTTTTGGGAACACAGTGGAACACCTAGGAGTCCTTATGTTCCAATAAGTTAGCATTCTAGATGGCATTTCCTAGAGCATACTAACGTTTGGGTTAACATTTTTCTTTTGAGACTAGATTCCAATTTGTATACCCAAGATGGTGTATACTTAGGATACCAACAATGCAATTCTTACTAACTTGCTCATAATAACTTCCTAGTTATGTTGTTCTAGATTTCTTACTTGGAGTCCTGTTGCATGGTTTCCTTAACTGGATGTTGCAAAAAAGGGAGAACAGATTGGTTCACATTATGTTGGGGTTCTCTAGTATTAATAGGCAAATAAAAAAAACAGCCATTGGTTGTCTAGTCTAGAATTCACGCCATTGATCATAATGTAGAACACACAAATCATGATTGTCATTCCGCACATACTTTCCACAAGTAACACAGACGAAGTTAACATTCGAGGTCTGAGCATTCAAACTGTCATTACACGAAGTTACAGACGTTTTATTATTTGAAAACTTAAACTTCCTACGGTGGTCTTCTACTTCTAGCTTCTCCCCTTGACTATAGTTAGACATGAATCAATCTTCCAGATGTTACTTTAAGCTGTGTCCTGCTAACACTGGTATTGGAATTAATCCTGTAGAGAAAGACACCCTTGTTAGGTTTCCTAAATGTCTTGATGCAACTGTGAGTTCTAGTTTGATTAGTCTTTGTGTCACTTTATAGATTTTTTTATTTCATTCCTGTGTGCATCACATTTTTGTTCATGACATTGGCAACCTATTCTGATCAAAATCTGTGCAATGACGGTTTTGAAAAATCATTTGACACATTTTTGGGTTTGTAACTTTCTTGACTTGAGAAATCGTTCTTTGCAAGAGAATCAGAAAAAATAGCTTGGTTTACCCTACAGTGGATTGTCTTTCACTTTAAAAGCATTCGTTTTCGAATAACCGATGATTTTTCAAACTAGTTTCCACAGCTTTTCCTTTCATCTTTTCTATGAGTTTTCTTCAACTCACTTATTGCCATTCCTTTGTCTTGTAATTGATCTTTCCAAGTCTTGATTTCAAAATACTTTTTACGTTCTTTTTTCAGAAATACGTTTTGACTGATTTTCCTTTGAAAGATTTGTCTGTTTTATCTTTTTATACAATGATTGTAAATCAAGTTCAATATAATCGCATGTTTCTTGAAGAGAATTCAAATTCTTGACATTATTTTACTCTTTGAAAGCTCTTTTTCAGATGTTTACATTTTTCCCCATGTTTCTGCGTAATCACAGTGCAAATCCGTAAATTCATCTAAATCAGTGTATATACCAATATTTGCATTCATGTTATCAGCATAGAAATATTCTCCTTGACAGTCGTCTAATCCATTCAAAAACTGTGTTTTTTGAGTTTCCAGTTGAGATTTGGAGGAGTGTCTACTTCATGTTAAAGAGAATTAAAGAATCTCAAATCGCAACTCTTTCCTCTTTCAAACACAAGTGAAATTGTTCTAATTCCGCATTCATTGCTAATTTGGGGCCAAAATTTCCTTCTATTGAGTTTTGAATGAAAGGGATCGATGTTATCCAAAATATTTTCTTTTTGGCAATTGTTTGTTTGCAACGTTCCACACCATCAAAAATCGGTCAACACTCTTTTTAATCTTGAAAAGTTCTTTAGAGCTTTTACACTTTTGATCCCAAGGAATGGATTCATCCATTCGTTTTTCTAACAAAGTTGTTTGTTTACGAAAAGACTCTTTGGAAAATTCCTTATTAGAAGATGTATGACTCATCTTTGACGTTTTTGGAAAATAGTGTTGTTCAGCCGACTTTTCCCGTTGTGGAACGAACAAATCATAAAGATTATTCAACTGGTCATAATCAAACGGTCTGATTAAATCGCTTAATTTTGATCGACGTTCTTTTTTCAACCGAATCTTTCGACCAGAATCATGGCAACCATCAACGCAAGATTTAGTCATTGTAGCAACCTAATATCATACAGACGAGATTCCGCTCTTTGAGCTTTTCATGAGGAACTCAGGTTTGCAAAACACTTTTTACAATTACGAATAATCATATTCAATGTTGAACAGATTGGCGCGGTTTTATATACAATATAAAATCAAAACATAACATTGTTTCTAAAGCATGACTTTATCAAGTTCCTTGTCTTCACGAGTTTTGTAAAGCTTAATCTGAGCCTCTTTTGCTTGTGACATTATGGAGATGGTTTCTTGATGTGCACAAAGCTCCTTTTTCATATCTGAAATCGTTTGATAAAAATCCAATTATATTTTGTTGGAGTAATGCAATAGATGATTTTTCAAAATCGAGTTTGTATGACATTAAATCCCCTTTTGCTTTTGCATAATCAATTCCACCTTTGACCGCATAATTCACATCCTTAAACTTATCAGTCCGCTTGGAACTTCTTCAGGTCATTAAAAACTACAACTGATTAGTCCTTGGACAGTTCATTGTTTTGCTTCCTTTGAAATTAGTTATTTGATGATTCTAAACTTTTGTTTTTAGTTTTGAATATCCTCAATTTTCACCTTTCAAATTATTAACTAACTTCCTTTTTGATGATCCAAAAAATTTATTTTGGTATATGCTGTCATCAATTCACATTTAGATTCTTAATTAAAGAAGCAAGCAAATAATGTCTTGAACAAGATCATTGGTTTCATCCGGACACCTGAGCTCTATCATAACAAAATATCCAATGAATTCAATAGTGATATTGGAGTCACCTTGTTTCCGTCAGATTATATGTACCCAAAATTTTTTAAAACTAAAGAATCAGGTTTCTTAGATTTTCATTACTTTCCATGGCAAACACATTATAGTTTGTCCAATATTTATTTGTACCTGATGCGATTTGGCTCATCATCAATATAGGTCCCGAATTGTCAACGGATCTGAGTAACCTCAGGACGTTGTGACATGTACAAAAAAAGTCTTCCTATTCTTGATCATGCAAGACTCATAATCAGTATCATCCTACAATCACTTGTTCTGCATCAACTGAACCCAGCTCCTCTTGTTTACACAATAACATTTTTTCCTTGTGATAAGTTGCATCCTTTACTCGTTTCGGTTTCTGACATTCCCTTGATACATGCCCATATTCCTTGCAGTTGAAACACTGAATCCCAGATTTTTGCACGACCGGAGTACCTACATTTTCCCTAGCCCCAACAACATTACTTACCCTCTGATTATCATACCCAGATCTCTTTTTAAGTTCTTGGAGAATTATCTTGATTAGTGCGACTGGTGTTTGATGAAGTTCGAAGGTTGTTGTTGGTAGGTTTGTAGATTTTCTTGAACGAGAGAGAAATTAAAGCCATGAGTTTGTCAATCTCCTTTTCCTTTGACATTTCCTCATCTTCAGTAACCATAGCAGGTTCTGGATCATAAGTAGGAGCAGAAGAGGTAACAATTGCTTTTCCTCTATTTCTGGTAGACTGTTGCGATCTGGTGGAGGAATATTGAGTATTTTGAGTAGGATGGTTTTGGAGATTGTAAACAAGGTTGTTTGTTGACAACAGTGCAAGTGGATAGCAGTACGTGGCTAGTCTTTCAGTCGTATCTCATTGACTTCATTCTGTGTTGCTTCAAAATGTCATAAGGTTTGTGGTAGGAGACAGTCTTCAGCTCTGATCTGCTTAACAAGTGTCACAACCTTTGCCATTTCTGGTTTGTAGATTGAAGTAAGAATCTGGACATTGACTTGATGAAATTATACATTACACGATTTCGGACAAGCTCATCATCATCTTTAAAACCGTGAGTAATACATCAAGTGATTCACCATCTCGTGATGTGAATTTTCCAAACTCCAATATAAATTGGTTTCAAGATCTTGAACAATAATAGAATTCAACCTTGTTTCAACCTTTCAAAGCTTTCACATTTCACAGCATTCGACAGCCTCAACGTGGAGTAGATATCTTATCTATCCCAGTCAAAGATCTTAACGGCTTCAGCTTTTAGCATTCATTTGATCTCGTAATGTCTTGTGAAACATTCTTATAGTTCTCCATATACCTCACCTGTGGTTTTTTTCAGAACTACCTTCATCGCAACTGGAACTGTTTTCCTCAGCCCATAGATAGTAAGTATGAGTGGATTTTTGGAGACTATAGTGGATGAAGTTCACAGATAGGTTTTGGTTGGTCAATGTATCACTTTATTCAGGAATTCCACTGAACGTAATTACCCTTGCTACATTGGTGGATGATCTTTGCTACCCGCTTACCATACTAGCAAAATGAAGAGCATATCGAAGATTGAGTTTTGCAAATTGGTAATTGAATATGACATTTGATGTTGTGAATTGATATCGATCTTCAGTAGGTAAAAGTGATTGTTGTTGTGGATATGAAATTGATTAACGTTTACGGGATTTAACAAATCTTTGATTAATAACCGAGAAATTTTTTTTATCTATCGCGGGATTTACATAAATCAAGAAGAAAACCGCAATAAAATAAAAAATTACTAGTTCGGTCCTCTGCTAGTTCGGTGCACTGGTTCGTTCCTCAAATGAATTTACTAGTTCGTCTTACTAGATCGGTTCACTGGTTCGGTTCTCAAAGAAGTTACTAGTTCGGTCCTTAGCTAGATCGGTTCACTGGTTCGGTTCTCAATGAAGTTACTAGTTCGGTCCTTAGCTAGATCGGTTCTGTCTAGTTCGGTCCTGTCTAGTTCGGTCCAAACAGAATTAAACTCGTTCGGTTCACTCGTTCGGCTCCAAAAGAAAACCACTCGTTCGGCTCCAAAAGAAAAAACCACTCGTTCGGTTCACTCTAGTTCGATCTTCACTAAGTTACAAGACAAAAGTCTAGCTCGAAAGACTATGTTATTTAATGTTTATTATGTATAAGGGCCAAGATGTAAAAAGCCCAAATAGAAAGCCCTAAAAGGCAAATCCTTATTAGTATAAATAGACCTAGTTTAGTCAAAATTAGGTTAGCTTCTTCATTATTTGTTTTTCATCTTAAGGGTTTGTAGCAACTTTTTGTTTCTTTCAATCAAAAGTTCTTATTGTTTTAAATCTTTTGTGCCATTGATTTTGTGCTTCATACATGGAATGATCTAGGGATCCTACACTTGTGATAAGCTGCATCCTTTACTCGTTTCGGTTTCTGACATTCCCTTGAAACATGCCCATATTCCTTGCAATTGTAACACTGAATCCCAGACTTTTGCACGACCGGAGTACCTACATAAAAAAAACAACACTAAACCCACCCGTGGCGATTGATACCAAATGTTATCCCAAAAGCTTAATCCATTTCACAACATAAGCTATACCAATAAGCAAAAAGCTAGAAAGATAGAAAGAAAAGTTGGAAGATTTATTAGAGAGAAACTAGAGATGGAAGATTACACACACACACAAATTATGCAAATGGTAACCAACACCCTCTCCATGTGTGGAGAGGGTTCTATTTATACCCTTGAGCCATGAGAGGCATGTGGGCTTTCTAACTTGGGCCGGGCTTGGCTTTTCTTGGGCTTTGAGCCCGAAACACAGACAATATTAGATTACAATCCAAGCCCGTTGAACCCGACTAGCCTATTATAATACAAGACCAATTACGACTAATAAGACCGATAACATTCTTGTTCGACTTATATAAAATTAAGGCTAACACCTAGTGTGTGCCTATATGTAACGAATGTGGAGTTACGGCTAACTCGACTCTAAAACAAAAACCTATGAGTTAACCCAAACACTCCTTAATTTAATTTTGCTCATCCAAACATGTCAAAAATTCTCATTAATTGAATATTTCGAATGATGTTCATGAGATCGTTGTGCATGAGTGCAAAAACGTTTTTAGAGTGTATTAACAATGCATTAAAACATTTTTATGTTATTCCTAACGTGAGTAATTTCAAAAGAAATTGAGGGTTTTGTTCATACCAAAATTTTTGACAAACACACTCAATTATGCAAATTCTATGTCTACGGGAAGCATATTAATTATACATTGTGTTATTATAGTCCTAAATTCAAATAATCAAAAGAAAAATGAAAAACCTTAATTTTGGTTTGTGTTCAACATGAACCCTAAACAAAAATTAATAAGAAAATAGATGAAATGACTTACATTTGATGATCTTTATGATGTTAGGATTAATTATTGGTGTTGATTTGATTTTCAATTTGAATTTTAGTGGTTGATTTTAAGATTTGGTGGATTTTGTGTGTTTTCGTCGCTGCAGTTAGAGAGAAAGGGGTTTGTTTTTTAGTTTTCCAAAAAAATGGGATGACAGACAGATCTCACGACTGGTGGTGGTCCCATATCGATATGGGGGCCGCCTGATTAAATCAGGGGGCTGCCCTAGATATGAGGGCCGCCCTTAGCAGAGGGTTTTAGACTCGATTTTTGACAAAATTTTAACGAAAGGAGTGACGTTTTAATTTTTATTTCGCGAATTAAAATACTTCGGATGAAGTCATTTAAGTTGTCATGACACGGAATAGAACACGGACTAGAATCGAGACTATAGGAAGAGAAGAACGGTTTATGGAATGCGTTCCATAATTATTAAACCAAGACGAAGATAGTTAAACGATTTGTGTTTAAGGGGTTTAGTGAGAATGTCGGCGATATTGTCGACGGACGAGACTTTTTTGATAGAGATATGTCCTTTCTGGACATTGTCTTTAAGAAAGTGGTGACGAATTTTGATGTGTTTAGTCCGCGAGTGTTGCACTGGGTTTTTGCTAAGGTCAATCACGCCTTTATTATCGCACATGATCATGACGTCGGTCGAGTTGAATGTCGTAGTCGATAAGAGCTTGTTTCATCCATAGTGCTTGTTGACATGCCTTTCCGGCGCTTACGTATTCGGCTTCGATTGTGGAAATAGCAAGAGTGGTTTGTTTCTTCGAGAACCAAGATGTTAGACAACATCCCACGAACGTACAAATACTGTTGGTGCTCTTTCAATCCACATAATCTACCGCATGATCAGAGTCGGCATATACTACGGTTTCTATTCCAATCCCCTTAGGATACCATAATCCTAAGTGCGTAGTGCCTTTAATGTATCAGAAGATATGCTTAACCGCTTCAAGATGAGAGGTTTTGGGATCCTCTTGGAAGCGTGCACAAAGGCAGACACTAAACATGATATCGGGCCTACTTGCCGTTAGGTATAATAAACTACATATCATGCCTCGATACTTGGTACTATCTACCGACTCACACTCTTCGTCTTTTATGAGTTTAGTATCTGAGGACATGGGAGGTTTCATTAGTTTAGAATTTTCTAAGCCAAGTTTATTAAGCATTTCTATAATATATTTAGATTGATTAAAGAAAATTTCATCTTTCATTTGTTTTATTTGTAATCCAAGGAAGAAGTTAAGTTCACCCATCATGCTCATCACGAACTCGTCATGCATGATTTTGGCAAATTTGTAACATCCGGAAATTTTCGAAACATATTTTAAATAATAAATCATATTTATTATTACATCTCTCATGTGCAAGTTATTTTTAACTTATTTGACTTGAAAACGAAAAAGATATATGTTATTCCTAAGCTGATTTATCAAAAACGACACACTAAATCACGTTTTCATTATTCGGACTATAAAACAATTTGATGTAAAACGACATTCCGGACAACTTTTTAGTTTTGCCCGAGACCCGAAAACAAGCAGAAAGTGACTGAAATACCCTCGCAAAATTTTGAACACAACGCGTACCGACCCAAAATAATTAAATTTATATTTAATTATCATATTTTATTAAATAAAAATATTTAATAAATTAATTATCTTGTTAATCGAAAACGTTTGTTAAAAACGCAATTATTAAAGTTAAAATTCATTTTACGGATAAAGTTTATCGGAAAAATATATAAATAAATAACAAACGTTTTAAATAAAATTTGTAGAACATTTATGAAAACTAGACGTGTAAATACTCATTTTTATAGGAAAACGATTTGGAAAGCAATGGCGTAAGTTTCGTGACTCGAATCATCCGTGAAGTCGCTCAAACGAGTCCCGAACCGATAGTTATCAAAACTACATTAAAAATTTACACAATTTACCGTAGACTATTTGTGTCTTATCACTTTTCATTTTAACTCTTAATATATATATTAAAAGTTTAAAATTTCATTTCATTTTTTTATATACACAACACACACACTCACCTCATTTCTCTTTCATTATCCGGCCACCCCAAACCTTCGGCCGCCATCTTTTCTGGCCAACCACCGCCGGAAAACTTTTCCGGCGAGTTTTCTGACCAAGCCCCGAAACGTTCCTCGCCACCCGATCTATCTGATCTTCAACCCACGCGCCGCTACGCACCACACCACCACCCCCACTGCCACCGACGCACGCCACCCTCGACACCACCATTGCAGCCCCACACCACCATCCCCACGACATGCCACCTTCACCATCATCATTCGCACCTCGCTGCCATCATCACGCCATAACCACCGCCACCACCGCGAGCCCACAACCACCATAACACCACCATCATCATCTCATCATCATCATCACCCCGTCACCATCTCCACCGAACCCCACCACCAGACCACCACTAGAGGGTGCGTTTGATTGATTTAACCGTAAGGGTGCGCCAGGTTGATTTATAAGATTAGGGTGCGTGTGGTTGTTTAAACCACCAGCCAGGGGTGTGTTTGATTTAGATTTGCACCATTTAGGGTGCATTGGGTTTTCAACCCGACTAGGGTACGTTGGGTTTTGGTTTCAGCCGACTAGGGTGCGCTGGGGTTGTGGTTTCAGACAAGGGTGCGTTCGGTTCGATAATGGCAGCTAGGGGTGTTCGTTCGGTTTTCGTTAACACCTATTAGGATGCGTTTGGTTTAGTTTTAAAACGCATAGGGTGCGTTTGGGTTGTCGCAGCACTAAGGAGGGGTGCGTTTGGTTGTTGAATTACCACAAAGGGGGCGTTTGGTTATGCAGATTTCACTAAGGGTGCATTTGGATGTGTGTTAACAGCCATAAAGGGCTGTTTGGTTTGTCTCGACACCGAGTAGGGTGCGTTTGGCTGTTAAAACGGCCATAAGGGTTGCGTTTGGTTCGGTTTAGCGTTTAAGGTGCGTTGTGTTTATTATAAAACAACAAGAGTGCGTTTGGTTATAGGTTTATCAGCCAAGGGTGCGTTTGGGGTTAGTAGAAAAACATATAGGGTGCGTTTGGTTTGCCAGTTAACCAAACAGGGGTGTTTGGTTTGCTGGATAACACCATAAGGGTGTGTTTGGTTGTGCAGAAAACACTAAGGGTGTGTTTGGGGTTAGCAGAAAAACCGTAGGGTGCGTTTGGGTGTGTAAAAAACCATTAGGGGTGCGTGTGGGTTTAGAGAAGACAACAAAGGGGTCCGTTTGGTTGGTTTAGCAGAAATAGGCGTGTTTGGTTTAGCGAAGCAACATAGGGTGAGTTTGGTTTACAAAAATAGACTAATAAATATATTTCAATATTTGATAATAAAACCGGATATAATGGTGGTTTAAATTGGTTAAATAAATGTAATATTTATTATTTGGTTTAATTTAAATATATATGTATATATATATTTAAAACGCGCGAGTAATTGCAAAACGGATTGATTGAAAAAGGATTTGAGTTATATAGCTTTAAGATTGTTTAATTTATAATCATACAATAAACCGATACATAAACGAAAGTTATACTTTTACAACAACGCAACTAGATTAGTTAAAAGTCGTAACGAAACACTAAATTATAAAATATTATTTTATAATTCTCGACTGGAAGATAAAGTTATAATGATTGTAAAAGCTTTGAAAATGTC
>BQNB010052613.1:0-40412 GCA_026074375.1 Tanacetum coccineum
TATGATTTTATGTAACAGGTTAAACATGTACTTTCGAGTAATTGATTCGGAAACATTGATTCGATTTGTAAGGATAATGTAGAACGAGACATATTTTGACTTTCGAGGTTAAAGAGTTCTTGAGGGTCTTGATCTGTGTTAAGTTAGACGTGCACAAACCGGTTAACCAGTTCGGTTTGGTTTCAGCAGGAACCTGAACCAGTTTGAGTGAAACCGGAACCGGTTTGGAACTGGTTTTGGGCGGTTCAAAAGTCGAACCGGTTCATACCCGGTTAACCAGTAAAACTGGTTTGGACCGGTTTGTTTTTTTCTTTCCGTTTTTCGTAGATTTATACGCAATAAACCGAATAAACTTCAACTTTTATTTAATAGAAAACCTAATACATCGGAAAGGAAAATACAACATAATACATCGGAATTGAAATACAACATCATAATTGACAATTAGTAATCATCATGATAGACATCATAACCATATTCATGCTCTTCTCCCGAACCGAGTTCGGACATAGAACCTTCGCTGCTAGCAGCATCAAGTGCAATTTCTTCATCGGATAGTGAAATGGCTTCATTTTCTTGCACCTCGGCATCCAAGATCTCGTCTTCAAAGTCTATGGGGGTTTCAAGAGTGGATTTGTCTTGTTTACGCTCTTGAGCGTCCAAGTGATCTTTTAAGCACATACACATCTCTAAGGACGTCGGAGTGAGTCTTGTTCCTTGGATTGACAACACCCTCTCACTTGTTGAAAATGCGGATTCAAAAGCTACCGAAGTAGCTTGGACACTTGGTATATCCATGGCCATGCGGGATAGAACGGAAAACATTGTTTTCTTTGCCTTTCAAAAACCCAAGATATCAAAAGTTTCAAACTCCGTTGTTTGAAGATGTGTGACAAAATCTGAATGAACATATCGCTCATATTCGGAGGACAATGAAAGATCACTCCTTGCCTTTTTGTTTTTATGTTCTTTCAACCGGTATAGCAACCGAGTCATTTAATTCTCGCCACTCGTCTTCGATGAAGAACCCCCACCCCCACTACTTGATTCGGTTGTTGTTGGGTTACCATATATTGTATAATAAATATTATACAAACCTTCCAAAGAGTCGGTGAACCATTTTTTTGCCTTAGTTGCATTACTATCGTAAAAAACTTCAAATCCGTACTTATCGACTCGATAAGAAACTCTACCCCGTTAACATTAAAACATGGATTTAAAGCGGCTGCACAAGTAATTATCGGTGACATTCTTTCAAAATACTTCTTAAGTTTTTCCTTCATTGGTTTAACCATAGTTGCAAATATACCCCCTCAAGTTCATATTCGCTTAATTTGGTAGTCATGAAGAAAATCTGTTGAAGTACCAATGTCGATTGTTTGGTAGGATTTGAAGAACCGTCGGTGCACTTAATGAACCGGCACCGGGGGTAGTTGAGGCGGATTGACTTGCCATTGCTAATTGAAAGAAATTCGGTTTTGCTTTGGAGAGTTTTTTTTGCGTAGGATTGTAAGTTGTAAGTTGTGATTGAAACACTAACACAACCCCTCAATTTATAATCAAATAAAACAAACACTACACCCAAAAAGTCAGAAAAACGCTCATTCACGGGTCCCCCCACGTTATAAAAGCAAGATTTGAATTTTGAAAAAAATATATATCTGGAACCGGGTTCGGTTTTACGGTTCGAAAAACCGGTCCCCGAACCGGTAGATACTCGAAAACCCTAAACCGGTTCCAAACCGCCGGTTTGGCCAAGAACCGGAACCGGTTCAGGTCAAAACCGGGGTTGACCGGTTCGGTTTTCGGTTTCAATACCGGGTCGGGTTCCGGAACCAGTTTTTCTGCTCACGTCTATGTTAAGTTGTGGTTTTTTTCTTGTTTTGTTTAGGGGAAATTAAGAAACACCACCAAATGGTCTAGTGGTAAGGTCCTTGGCTCCTTGCCTTTCAAACAAGAGGTCAAGGGTTTAAACCTCGCTAGGTATGTACATTTTGGGGTGGCTAGGGAAGGGTCGGAAATGGTCTCGGGATTAACCCGGTGAGGCGTCGTACATCTTAGTAAAAAAAATTCACCCTCCCCGGGTAACTTCAACAAGAAAACCACATCCATTTACTCGTTTATCCGTTTTGTTTGAAGTAAAAAAGGCCTTGTGTCAATGTTCTTTTATATTTCATAAAACCAAAAATATGGGTCGAGACGTCGAGTGATACATGTAGCAAGTAGCAACGCTCTCTTCATCAAGCTTGTACCAATAATTGTTTTGTGGTCATCTTTATAATGTATATTTTTTGATCTTATATATTTGAATTTATAGCTGATGTTTCAGGCGAAAAAAAGAAGACTTGCATCTGATAATGCAAAGTTGAAAGCTAAACTTAACTTGTACACCGAACAGCAAATGTTTTGGTTTGAATTTTAATATCATAAACTGGCATTGTTTCATAAAAATAAAAAAATGCAACATATGCTACATTCATGATTATACATATTTTAACTTTGAACGACCAATTATAGAGTCGTGCAAAACTTGGGTTAGGGGCTATCTGTCGAAATGAAATAAACTTAACAGTTTGGCCTTTTTACTTTCGAATGAACCAACATATAAATTGAAGGAAAGATGAGAGAAATTGAAAAGGTGATAAAGTGGTGATGTGGAGCTGATGTGACCAAAAAAACACGTCACCACGCCACACCACACCCTCCACCCTAAGACGAGAAATTATGAATGAAGGTCCTAAGAATGAATTGTTGCAGACCAGAACTACCGGGAATGAACTGTTGCAGACAAGAACTACCGACACGCCATATTGGTACAACACAGTCGGGGTGTGCATTGTTCGGTTGTTAACCCTAGTAAACCGAAACCGAACTAAACAAAAAAAAACCGAATCGAATTTGCTAAAACCGAACCGAATTAAATATTCGGCTTTCGGTTCGGATATGGTTTTGGCAATCTAAACCGAAAACCGAATTCATATAAATATATATATAAGCCTATCTTATTAAAATTTGGTCAAACCGAATATTTATTCATATTCTCCCAGCTTTTTATGTCATGGATCGAAATATGAGTAGCATCATCATAGTGATGAACACATAATTTTTAACCTTGTAATCTGTTTAAGGAAACAAAGTGTTACCATCTGAATCGAAATACATGTGTTAAATTCTACTTGCAAAATACAGATGACCCTTGGTTGACCTTATACATAACCCGTTATGGTACGAGCCACATGAGCTGCCTCTTAATCAGAAAAGGTTTCATCTTGATCAGCAGTGCGCATATGTCACTAGTTATGAATCTGATGGTTGTATGGCCAAACGATCCATAATCATTGGTAACTAATACCTTCAGTGAAGTCCGGCCATCGCCTGATGGACCTGATACAGCAAAAGAAAGATCACACATATTAATAAGTAATTAACAAATAAACCGGGAAATATAAATATAAAACTTAGCATAAAAGGATACAAGTCAAATAGGTTGAAACGATTCATGTATAAAATCTCCTAAGCCATTTTATTGAATAGTTGAATTTGATTTATATAATATGATTTTTGTAATCCTGTTTGATGAATTAATGACTTTAGGAAAAAAAACAGTTCCAGATCAATCCTACCCGTCTCGACCCATTTTGACCCGTTAGATTTGCCCATTTTGCCATCTCCTTAGCTTCGCACAGAAAACTGCTATTAAAATATGATTAGCTGAGATTTAACATTTACCTTCTGGAGGCACCCAAAACTCGTTCTCCATCCAAAAATGAAGGTCTCCCGTATCACTTCTTCATCAGCTGCCTGAATTCCCCTTGCGTGTTTAAAAAAATGCTACATATAGCATCTAGCATCTTCTTCTGCAGCAACGTTAACTTCTACAGTGACTCAACAACCTGTTTTCTTCACTTGCAACAGATTCCCTCTTTCAGCAAGCGCTCTTGCTCTGACTGCAGTCCATCCAATTACTTCTGGCATGAGTTTGATTTTGATGCACTGCAATACTTTTTTAAGTTAAATTACTAATATGCTTGAATTGTAATAGTCACAGTTCTAAGGATTAGAATTTTGGTGACCGAAAGTTGCTCCCAAGGAAGGGATTTGGATTTTGGACATGTTAATACCTAGTTCGGATGAGAGTTCACACATGAATGCAGCCATATCATCTGCATCTTTAGCCACGTCTACCTTTTCTTCGGTTTATTTATTGATGGCCATCTGCACCATTTTCTTTAGATGGTTTCTACTTGTTCACTCATATTCATCATCGGCAATATTTTCATCATTGGTTTCTCCTTTCTTCTTGCTTCTGAGTCGTCGTTGGATTTTGTTTCTTCTTGGAGCTTGATGCATTCTTTTCTATATGATTCTTCATCTCCCTGAAGGATAACAATGCATAAAAGCACGTTACAAGACTAAGTTTTTTTTTTTGCTTAAATTCACTTTCATACAAAAATTTTGGAAGCAAATGGCTAGTGGAAGTGTTGCGATGACTCACTTGCAACGGGGTATTTTACAATTTAAATCCGCGCAAATTTGGGCGTGTTTCATCAGTACCCACCATGCTTGTTTACAAGTACCACAACCTCCAGCATACCTCACGCTGCATCTAGAAGCATGCCGAAGTAACCTCATGATGGTTTGACAATCTGGGTAGGAGCAGTCGATGTTCCTACATCGAGAGGCATGAACTAAAGCATCTAAAGCCCCGTTCAACTGCATCACAAACATAGGTATAATTAATAAACTATACCAAAACATAATTAGGAGTTTTTAGAAATCTTTCCAAATCTCTCACCGTCATCACTTTTTGCTTTTGATGTTCTTCTTTATTTTTGGTAATTTCAGGGGTAACTTTTGCTGAAGGGTGACCTAAGTTGTGAGTATGACATGTGTCGCCTTTGGTATCATAGCATGATCCGCATACGTATAGATTTGGACAGGTGTCACAGTGCCAACATTGATCAATTAGGGCATGATTATTGCAAAGAGTGCAGACTGGTTTGATAACGAGCTTATGTGTGAAATGATATAGTAGCATCAAGGAGGAGTACTTGGCATGACCGAGTGTAATAAACTGGTATTGCGAATTTTCACACTTGCTTAAGAAATCATCTTGAGTCTCAAAGAAGCTATTCATAAGCAAACCATCTTTATCCTTAGTGTCACGAGGTACATTGCTCAACACGTCCTGAAAACAACAAAAAGTTATATATGTTTATTAACTAAGTCATTTAGAAAATTAAATAAAAAAACAGGCAAACTTGTTTGATAACGTGGCTCACCTCAGAAAGCCGGGTATTTTTACCAGATTGGCATTTGTGCATTTTCTTCGCGGAAAGAAGTTTACCAGAATCAAAACATCTGGAACATAACTGAATCTTGTTGCATTGGTTGCAAAACCATCTGCTTCCGGATAACATTACTTCACGGCAACATGTGCACATGTGCTGTAAATGAACAATCATAAGGTTTTTCTTCTTTGCCTGAACTTTATCACCAAGCTGTATCAAATTTTATAATCAAAATATGTTGAATCAAAATATGATAACATCAATAAAAATTTTACAAACTTAAGAGAGAAGTTAAAACGGATTATTTACTTGTTGCATTACTAAAACATCCTTTGTTGGATTGTCTTGTCCCAGAGCCTTCAAAGTTCGCTTATTCAGTGACTTGCTACGCAATTTCCCTGAGCTTTCCTTTTCCTCAATTTTCTTACTTAAAGCTTCAGCCTTCCTCGGCCAAAAAGCACCATCAAAATATGGCAAACGCGCTGTTGTTATCTTAATGTTTTCTTCTCTTTTAGGAACGAAAAACTGATCGTATAAATTATTGTGGCCCACAACAATGCCCTCGTTGGAAGCTTTCTTTAGCATTAACTCATACCTGCATAAGAAAGAAGAAAGTGAAGTTAGAACTACCTTCCTAACACTATGAACATAGATAAAAAACAGCAAATAACATACCACTGCCGTAGCTTCTTCTCCTTTGGTGTTTTCTGAGTCTTGGGACGAGAGTAAAAGATATAATCTTGATCGTTTAAAAGAGGACATGACCATATATAACACGTTGCGAAACCTCGTTTCTTGCAATGTTCAAGGTATCCAATCTGCATTATTGGATAAGTTTACGCTATGTCAAAATGAACACAAATTACAAAGAAGATATACAGAAAAAAATATACCAATATTTCGTGGTAAACAAATGTCCGAAGAGACTCGCCACTCGCGGTTTTTCTTTCAGGTTGAAAGTATTTGACTGAATCGAGGTATGAGATATAAACACATCGATTATTGGGGCCGTCACACTCTGATCCATACTCCTGGACATACATTCCAAATATGCACACATCTACACCTTCTAATCGCTGAAACAAAAGGATCAACTATTTACAGAAGAAGAAAAACTGGTTAGATATCTAGTTTAAAGTATAGACCAAAAACATTAAAAGACAAGAAAAATAAATCTTACTTTTGTTCTGTATTTAAGTTTTTCTGGATAATTTTTTCCACCGAATATATCTCTAAATTGCTGCTTCACTTCTAACTCTTTGTCAACAGATACCACTACTCTAACAACAAGATCTACTGCTTTCGATACCTGTCAGGAATCCGAGATTAATAAAATCTGAATACCGTTAACGATATATATATGAAACCGTGCATATTATTAAAGGAATTAAATTCTAACATTTTCCAGTTCTGTTCCCTGAGATTTAGCTTTTTCTTCTCTCTCTTGCTTCATACGGGTGAAGAGTCGTTGTTCAATATGATCACTAAGATTGGTTCTTGGCAGATCTTTAGCTCTCAACAAAGTTTGTGGTACCCACTTCCCGTCCTCTATATCTGTTAAGCGACACTTAGGACAAATATAATCCGCTTCCTTCTTTTTATCTGTTTCGGTATTGAAGAGACCACAAATCCAATGTTGCCAGTTATGACATCTGTCACATGTCACCCACTGAAAGAAACAACACCAATGTGAAGTAAACTTTATGTAATTGAACTTAAACAAAAGAATGAAATGAAAAAACTAACTTACTTCCTCTTTTTCTACATCCATCGCCTCCATTAAATTTCCTTTGGAAATAGAACAAGATTTCACAAAACAGGGTTTACAAAAGCAGTGTCCTGCGTTTGTGTTCTCGTCGTCTGTTGACTGATAATATACTTCTTTTTTGATCGGTTTATCACATGATGAGCAATACCTGGGTGGAGGCGCCAAATATACCGCATCATAACATAAGTGACATGGGATCTGATCACTTGAAGCTTCTGTGTTCTCTGACCACATCGCCTTGTTGTTTTGGTTAAAACTAGACAGATGTTGTTTGATTTGAGATTCAGTGAATAAATCAGCCATTGAGGCACTCGGTATATTCATATTCTTAGATCCAGACCCTGAGCTGTTAGTGCCACAAGATGTGATATGTGTCTCTGCATTCTCTGATTCCGATCCCATGATAATGTCAACTGAAGGTACACTCGGTGTCTTGATGTTCCCAAATCCTGACCCTGAGTTTTTATTATCAAAAGAAGTGATGCGTGTCTCACTATTCTCTGATTCCGGCACCATTTCACAGTCAGCTGAAGATACACTCGTTGTCCTAATATTCCCTGAGCTGTTATCATCTAAAGATGTAATCTACATTTTCGTCCTTTCTGATTCCAACACCATTCCACAATCAACTGAAGATACATTTTCATGATTCATTAACGACTCATAATCATCTGAAACTGTATTAAACTCCTTATTTTCATGGTTGGTTTTTTCTTCAAAAGGAACCTCGGTTGGCTCTTTAAGTTTATCTTTTGTAGTAGTAATGATACTCGATTCATACCTTTTTGTTATATATTCATAACTTCCTGTGGGATCATCTGCAATCGTACTGTTAAATTTGGATCCTGAAACCATGGTTAAAGGTGCTGTCTTTACCATAGTTACATCTTCACTGTTATCAGAACATTCTTTCAAATGTGGCAGACGTTGAGATTGTTGCAGCATATCCAAAAGACTGCCACTTAGTAAATCCAAATTTCCATGTTTTCTTTTTCTACCACAATTTAAATCAGAACATTCCCAAGCAACATGTGGTACCGGTTTCCCTGAACTAACATGTGGAATCTCGAAAACAAATGATTGATCCTTCAGTTGATTATCTAACTGTGCACTGGAAGCTTACGAGTCTGTTGATTAGGTCGTTGATGAGGAGCTGACATTTGTACTTGTGGTTGCATATATGTCCCACTATTTGTCGTTATTAATTGCGGGTTATATTTGCTAGACATAAAGATACTATCCTCACGGTTGTGCTGTAAAATCGGTTGCAAACTATACTGACTTGCATTTAATATCTGCACATCATTCACTGACGTTGGAAAACCCGTGCTATTTGTCGTAGGATATATATACTATATGGTGTCACAGGGTTTCCTTGGTTTGTAGGTCCACTTAAGTCCAGATATACTAGATTCAGTTTAAGTTGACATTATTAAAAATGGTATTATTGAAACTAATAATGGAAGAAACTATACCCTGATTAAATGATTGCTGCTGGTAAGAATTTCCAGTTGGCAGGTGAAAAGCACAGTTCCAACCACTGCCAGGTGACACTTTTCTACCATCAAACACTTCATATATCCCGCTACCACAAGCATATTCATTGACGAATGAAACGTGCATTATAAGTACAAACTTCGGATCAGCCTGCTTTAAACAATCATCCCGTGGGGGGGGGGCCCCCCCCATGTGGTGTATTAAGATTTTAAACGTTCATACCCGTTGCTAATATAAGATTTGTGCTTGCAACATTTCTGGCCTATACTCATATAACTGTGTGTCGCGTAAAACTTAATGACAGATTACTTATAACTCACTACATATATCTATAAAAAATAGGCAAAGTTAAACGGCAAATATAAAAAAAGCAAACATAAATACCTCCCCAAAAATACTGAGGATTGGATATGTTGTTGGAAGCAGAATTGCAACCATTGTAACCCATATTCATGGATGAAGCAAAATTGTAACTGTTGTATCCCATATTTACGAACTCATTTGGTACCACCGGATATTGATTAACATCCATTGTCTTCTGCTTCTTAAAGTTTTGATGAACACCCTATACAGAAGTTTGATAAACACGTTCAAACTACAAAAAATGCCAAAATGTATGTAAACACATTCAATGAATTTAAGATGAGACTCATAGAGATTGAAAGCATCATTAACTCACCTTTGGTAAGGTTCAACTGAAGTTGAAAACAGGATGTTTGATATGAGTTGGGATTAAAGCTGGACTAATGGTGTTTTTGGTTGTGTGAGTTGGGAATCATTATTAGGAATGGTTTGTTCATGTCATTTACAAATTTATGTTCCCATTGATCCACATCAATTATTTCCATATAATGTTCACTCCTGGCACTGCAAAAGAACTTTCGGTTAATGTGAGTTACACTAATTAAACTAAAACATTACACAATAACATTAAAGACATCAAAAACAGTAAGAAAAAACGTTGCATGAGATAAGTACTAACAAGTCGGTGATAAAGTGATTAACATTGCTGTTGCCGGGATTATAATCGTTGAAACCCCGTTGTTGTTTGTGATGATCGTTATACATTATTAAGTACGATCAAAAAGATTTTGTTTACGAAACAACTGAATAAAAAAGAGTAAAAACCCTAACCCTAGTTTAATGACGAGTTTAAAGTTAATATTTTAAAGAAGATTAATATATTAGCTTTGCTTATGCTTATAAACTGAATGTGTTCCATCGTAGGATATATATACTATATGGTGTCACAAGGTTTCCTTGGTTTGTAGGTCCACTTAAGTCTAGATATACAAGACAAATAATTGTCATTTGGATTGGGCTTCCGTTAACCCACGTTTGTCCATTAGAGGTGAGCAGAAAAACCAAAATAACCGAGTAAACCAAAAACTAAAACCGAATCGAACCGAAAACAATCGAACCCAACTAAGAACCAAACCAAATTTGCTAAAACCGAACCAAATCGAACTACAAATTCGGTTTACGGGTTGGATATGGGTTTGGCAATCACATTCGAAAACCGAACCGAAAACAAATTTATATACATATATATTTTTTATTTTTTTATATATTCATGTATAAAAAATACCATTAAAATTTTAACCTAACCAAAAACAATATTTTAAGCTTGAAATATTTTTTTCAAAATATCTATTTAATTTTTTTTTCAATTCGGTTTTGGTTTCCGGGTGACACCCAACATAATTTTCAGCATTTTTAGGTTAGGTTTTTCGGGTTGACCCCAAAATAAATTTCGGTTTTCGGTTCGGTTTAGTTGAATTCTAGTTCGGTTCAGTTCGGTTTTTGAGTTGACTCAAAAAAAAATTAACTGAACTAACCGAACCGAATTAACCGAATAACCCGATAACCGAACCGATCAACACCATAGATATACTTGACTTTCATTGGACTTATCTTTGAATATATGGTAGTGCATGCTTCTCGATATGTTTTAGTGGGGTCGGGTTAGTCGAGTTCATGTCAATTTAAGTCGGGTCAAGATTAAAAAATTAATACGCGAATCCGACCTTATTTGAATTCGGGTTACTCGGCCTCGGGTCAATTCGAGTCGGGTAAACTCATGTCGGGTCAATTCGGGTTCAGGTCAACCCGAATATGAGTAAAATGTGAAAAATTCTATTTTATACTCTGTTAGTACAAAATATGTGACCGGGTGTGAGATGGTCCAAGAATGCTTGTTGGGTCGACAAGCTATCTTCGGGTTGGATCTTACACTAAACAAAATAATTGGATGACTTTCTGAACAAGTAAAGGTAAACCATTAAGCCGTTATCGTTGTTGAAGGAGCCTTAAACGATAGACTCCGCGTGATAGATAAGAACATTTGTTTATCAGAGGTATGTGTGTGTATTGGGAAAGGTGAGAAAGTCATACCTTTTGAGGTGTCAGATGACCCCCTTTTATAGGTGACTAATCACATCAATACTGATTGGATGTTGACTAATCACATTAAATGCTGATTAATGTTGACTCATCACATTAATGCTGATTGGATGTTAACTAATCATATTAAATACTGATTAATGTTGACTAATCACATTAATGTTGATTGGATGTTAACTAATCACATTAATGTTGATTAATGTTGCCATATCCGGGCCAAGGCCAGGGTCCACATGTGGTTAGTACAGTCCAGGCCTATACGTACTATACGTCATCAAGTCCCCCCAGTCTAGTATGTTTACTGCATGCGGCATTTGTTGCGTGCGGTGAATATTGCTAGACTCAAATTCTTTATTACCGTGCTTCTGCTACGATTGTTGGCTTCTCCGCGACTCTTCTTTAGCCTGGTAGATCTGTGAGATGTGTCTTTTCTTTCTAGACCATACGTCATTATGGTCGTGCTAATCATGCTTGTTATAAGTTCCAGCCATATACATGTATTGGGTGGTGGTGCTCAGATGCTTGGTTTCCCGTGTTTAAACGGTAAGGACCCCGTAAGAAGAACAATTTTTATCTATATCAGGGTAACCAACATTGGCCAAGGTACCATTCCTTGGTTTATCTCTTAAGAAGGATTGAGTGAAAATTTATGGAGATGGATATGCTCTCCATATATACGCGGTGAGATTTGGGCAAAGGTATTCCTCTTGTACCAGCATGTTATATGCTGTATGAAGATCGAAAATAGTGCGAATATTACATTCGTCTTAATACCAATAGAGAGTGTACATTCGTGGCTGGGTTAATTGCAAGGTTACCCATCCTGATGCGAATACTGCGTTCATCTTAAGACCAACGGAGGACGTACTTCCGTGGCTGGGTTAATTGTTAGGTTACCCGTCCTGATGCGAATATTGCATTCGTCTTAAGACCAACGGAAGACGTACTTCCGTGGCTGGGTTAATTGTAAGGTTACCCGTCCTAATGTGAATATTGCATTCGTCTTAAGACCAACGGAAGATGTACTTTCATGGTTGGGTTAATTTGTAATGGTTAACCCGTCCTGATTCGAATATTTGCATTCACCTATTATTAGGCTTGCAAGCCTCCTACCTACTTGAGTTAAATTCTGTAGGTTTACGTCAGCTCACTTTAGACTTGCAATTTTCTAAGTGTTCTTTATATCCGGAGATATTTGTGCGCAATGAACTTTGTTTGTTCGCACAGAGTTAATTGGGGTTACCTGGCCCACTGTTTAAAAAACATTTACGCATTTTACGTGTATTAAAAATAAATGTTGGGCTAATATCAAAAAGGATGTAGTCAATGGTGTTATCATACCATTATAGCCCCTCAAGTTTTGGTGATGCTAAACTATATTAGTAGCATTGAACTTACTCATATTCAAATAACTTTTATGACTTTCATATTTTCATTACAATTAATATCCCAAAGTATGACGTGAAGTCGGTTAATGCATTGTTAAATGAGTAGAAAATATTTTTGTAGCATATTTATTCTGTATGCATCATCACATATAGTCAATTATAAAGGTTGCTTAATCACGCATTTTAAAATAATATTCGATGTGCATAGAGCTTATTGGAAAAGGTGGCTTGATCATATGTCCGGTTGTGCTATGTACGGATCTCGGAGTTTACTATTGCTTGACTACGTGTCCGGATGTTTAACTATATGCATGTTATGACTTTTGTTTAAATATGTTTGGATCAAACACAAAATAATAAACTTAAAGTAACATATGACCAAATGAACTATTAATTGAGTCGTTTGCATAGCATGATATTCTTTTTATATTTATGCAAAATAGTCTAGTCACAAGGATTTAACACTCCATTTGTGAGAGATAACTTTACTTATAATAAAATATTAATACTACATATACGCACCTAAACATTCTTAGTTTTGTTCCACGCAAGCATGTTTCAAGATGTAATGCTAGTTTATGCATGGAGCGTATTGCCAATAGTCAGTAAACGATACGGGAACCAATTTGTATTTCTAGAAGTAACGATAATGGTCATGATGTGTTTTGGAGGACGGACTGACCCGAAATGGAGCTCGTAAGACTTTAATAATTTTTTTTTTAAACTTCAAGTTTTGAAGTTTTTGGCTCATGCATCAAACTTGTGATGACGTGGTGGCATGCTACCAGCGAGTATTGGTTTTGCAAGTTTTCATCCGGACATGTTACAACCGTAGTTAAATTAAGTGTTGAAGTTACCGTGCCCTACAGTGATGATGCTATATTTATTAGTCTCATTAAACTTAACACATAGCATTTAGATGAACAATTTTATAGAACTCTATACATGTGTATTACTCTACTAAACATGAAGATTTATAAGACAGATAACTCGAACGTGTGTCTAGATACAAATTCATGGACATTGAGCTTACTAAAGAAAGATAGCTTAACCATTACGTGTATATGGAGGGTATTATTTAGTAGCTTACCATTTTATTAGTACTGGAAGACTGTAAAGGAAATAAATCATTTCCATTTCCTCTATGAAGAGACATATTGCACATGTAGATATGAAACATGAGGTGTTTCATTCATATGTCATGTTCCCGATTTCGGAAATTAAATTCTTGTATTAAAGCAAATGTGCTTATATGAGTTAAGAGCAATATGATTTATCATTTATGCATGTGGTAAAAAAATGTCCAAGAACTGTTGTAACTATTATTGATTGTAACGTTTATCAACACGCGTATCAAAATAAACCCTCAAGATATATTAATTATATTTTATAAAAAATACATATACTTAATACGTAGAGCAAAGAATCATACAAAATTATTCTTAGGAAAGAATAATAAGTAATCAACACGGATATCGTTTTCCTCGGCGAGAGATGAATGGAAATCTACGTTCAAGTTGTAAATCGAGCTTGATTGTCATTCAAGTTTTTGGTTTTGGTTTTAAACTACTTTTTAAGCAGAAACATTAAACTAATATTAAATGTAAGAATTAAAACTACAAATTATATAAAATGATCTAAAAAATAGAAAAAACAAATAAGCATGCTCATGTGACGTGAAAAGGTATCAACAAGTGTGAATTAAGTTTTATTAACAAATTAATTTCTTAGAAAAATATTATCTCACACGTTGGTTTATTTTAAAACAAAAATCACTACAAAAGATATTAATTACTAGATGTCTAATTTGACTATTTCTCTGGCTTTTGCCCTTTGAAACATTCAAACTATAGAAAATATAATAATCGAAGTTTTATTTATTAATTAAAACCTTTTTTTTTCAATCCACACTGTAATTCCCAAATCACTAAATCACTTAACAAGCACTAATTAAACTACTCTCTACTCATAATGATTAAACAAAGAAAGCTAAACATTTTAAAAATAAGCTATACTAATCAATTAAAAAAACGAATAGAAAAATTAACAGAATTGAAGACCCGCAATTTAAACGAATACCACTCGATTTATTTAGCTAAAACAAATAATCAAATTCGGTCTAGCTAAATAAACCCTTAAGCTTCGTGCCTCATTGGATAACCGGTACCAAAACTTATAAATCAAATGCAACAAACTGTTAACAATGTAAAACAAATTAACCATAAATTTATTTTGCTTGATGCTTTCTTTTTTAAGGCCTAATATGATTTAAAATATCAACAAAACCTACTGTCCAATTGATTTAATTAAAATTAGAGGCCCCGATCTAGATTAAAAAACATGGGCCCAACACACCAAATGAAAAACCCAAAAACCTTATAACTAATGCAGGCCCATTCAAAAAGAACTAAACTTGCTAAAATTTGCTACTATCCTACAAACAATTCGGAGACGAAACTTTTAGAACTAGCGAAACGAATAAACTCAAACAATAGAATAAGCAAATCTGATAAACCACCAAGATGAGATAAACATTTGACTTAACTAGACCTTATAAATCAAAAATCGAACTAACATAAAAATGTATAATTCAAAAGCTAAATTAATCGTGACAAAGAAAAACTTTTTAATGAACGAATCTAAACGAGAATAAGTAATTAAAAATCTAGCAACAATTTTCCATTTTCCATAAACATTCCAAACCCAACACGGAGTTATAAACGAGAGCAAGAAGCACTTAAACTTAATAAAAGACAAATCGAATAAGCACTTGAGCTCACAAAAGTCTAATATAACAATTTAAGCTCACATTCGACCAAATAAGCTAATTAGAAACTTATTTTATCTGAAAATATGAGCTTTTAATAAAACAAAATCGAGATAAGCACAACTATAAGCTATTTTCGAGCTTATTAAAGCTTATTATTCCGAAAAGTACTTAAAAACTTTTGGAAACAAGACAGATTAACTTGGAGAGCTAATAGGAGTCATTATTTAAGCTTTTGAGAACTTTTGGATTACTACAAAAAATAAGCCACTGATAATAAACACGAAAAAATACTTATTAAAAGCCACACATAAAAGAAATAGAAACGAGAGAATAAGACCATTAAATCAAACGAATCATTAAATCAAATTCAAACCATCTTTAATACAATCATACAACAATAAACTTTAGAAATATGCAAATTACATTAAGACAGAAGAATTAGAAAATAAGCTATACAAATCTAGAATAATCTAAAAATAAGAAAACTAAACTAATTAAAACTAAATAACTAACTCCAAAAGTGAGGGGTGGCGTCTTCATTTATAGGGTGAGAGAAAGGGAGAAATTGTAAAATTTGTCCAATCGTTTGTGCCTTGAGTACATAGGTCTCTAATCATTAGCACACGGATTCCCAAATGATCCAACCGGTCTTTGATTGCCACGTTGCCTTTTGCACAGCTTAATCTATACGCTATAGTTTTCGTTCATTGGATCATTTTCTCAGCACATTTGAAATGAAATGAAATGTAGAACTTTACTCTGCCACATGTCAACGCCTCATTTGCCCCTTTTCTTCCTAGTGCTCCCTCACGTGACAAAAAGGAATTAATTTCCTTACACATGACACTCACGTCACCCTTATCTAATAATTAAATCAAAATTTGCAATTTAGGCTAATAATTTATATTGGGCTTTTGCTAATTTAGGCTGGTCCAGCCCATTAAGTGGGTTACGGGCTGGCCCACTAAAATCACAAAGAACCGTTGGACTCGTTTCCACGCCACCAATCTCGTTGTCTACTAGGTATGCTCGGTGAACCTTTTCATGACTTTTGCTGACTTTGATATTAAGGCACTTTTAATCGCGACGAACCCGTAAATACTTGTTTTTGCTTCCGTTTTAACATTCCTTTTTACCTACAAGAAAACAATACCAAACAAACATATTTGCAAGATAATTATCCATATTTTAGCATTTTTAATCTGATTAATAGTGTTTTACGAGGTATAATTGATGTGTGTTTTAGCAAATATCAAATTCCCCCACACCAAGCCATTGCTGGTCCCACACGTAATGTAAATAAAACAATACCAGAAATAAATAATGTTTAAGACCCCGTTTAACTTATAACCCCTCACGATCAAACAAGAACCGAAAAGGTCCATTAAAAAGTTCAAAAATCATTTAATTCGCAAGCACCCCCGTTTTACCCATTTTTTTGAATGTTTTTTTTATAATTTTCATAATTTTCAACTTACAACTTATTCATGTGTGACATAATGTAATGCTTTCATTATTCATTGATAATTTTTAGGATCACGAAACAAAAAGCACAAAAAGTGTCCAAATGGATAAATTCATCGTCCCCGACTTTCACCTCTCCAGGCCAAGCTTAAAAACAAGATCATTGCAAAATACAAGTTATGATGCTAACACTACTCATAAAAGCTAATTGTGTACTTACTTTTCCTCCCTTATTCCTAATTTTGTATCTCAAGATTTTATTTAAGTCATATACCCGAAGGCTCTTTAAGACTTTATTTCGATACTTAGTAATTCCAAAAATAAAGCGTAACGGTTAAAAACGCAATAATTAGCTCCTAGCCCTTTTCAAAAGATCAAATGTCATCAAAATTAAGTCCACATCAAGGCGACCAAAATTTGGCTTTTATTAGGTTACTTAAGCAAGGCACCATTCATGTCATATACCCTAAGGCTCTTTAAGGAATAAGCAAAATATTTATTAATGTGATACATATAGTATGCCAAATTAAGTATTCCTGATGTGTACTCATCTTAATCACAAAGGAACTAAAGAAAACTTCTATTAACTAATTATTAACCAAAAAACCGCACAACTCTATTTATTAAACAATTATATATAAAGGTGAAACAAGCTAATGGGAGAAAAAGCCACAATTAACACTTATGAGCCTTAAAGAAATCCAACTATTCTATGTTTAGCATCAAAACTTATACTCTACTCTATCATCTCTTGTTCTTCACAATTTAAAATTTCTAATAAAGAAACTCGTGAATACTTAGCCTAATGAATTAAGATCGGCACTTTAACAAGTCACATAGACTGGTAACAATCTTAATTATTATTATAGCCAAATTTCAAGTCTTGTGGTCTTTAAACAACTGTCATATCGGTATGCGAGCCAACCATGGTCCAGGAGTCTATTTCCCCACATCACTGACAAAACCTTGATATGTACCTTACTTTCACCAGAAGGAATCTCTACGAAGTGATCTAAGCTTAGAATCGCAAAAACTAAAGAAACTTTATTTATTTAAACAATTATATAGAAAGGTGAAACAAGCTAATGGGAGAAAAGGCCACAATTAACACTTTTAAGCCTTAAAGAAATCCAACTATTCTATGTTAAGCATCAAAACTTATACTCTACTCTATCATCTCTTGTTCTTCACAATTTAAAATTTCTATAATGAAAATACTCATTTGTAATACCTTAGCCTAGCGAATTAAGTCGGCACTTTAACAAGTCACATAGACTGGCTATCAATCTTAATCTAATAAATAGATCTTGCATTATTAAATCAATTATGGGAATTGCAAAGTCTTGGCTTTTTTTTAAGCTAGACTTGGTTTTATAGCATCCTTGTATTAAAAGATTAGCAAAATCAATCTTTTAAGTTTAAGGGAAAGCTAAGATATAAAAGGTCGGAGTCAAAATTTTACTTTTCATTTCACCAACGGAAACACTACATTCGGTTGTTAATTTTTTATTTTCAACGACTTTTATATTATATATATAGATATATATATATATATATATATATATATTTTTCCTAACATATATTATGAACAATAAACTTGATATTAAGACTAAAAATTTAATTTTTTTGTTTGGGAAACGATGGTACGTGGAACAACGTGCAAAAGCTAGGTAATTGATATCGATGATATACTATTACCCCATACTAAATTAACCATTGTCCTCAATTGGTTTCCTAGCATAGACTTAAAAAACCCCAATACTAGAAACGTTAAATGTCGAATGACATATCCCATGCATAAAGAAAGTATCTACAAAAAATCTCAGCCTTTTATAAAGTATGCTAAAGATAAGATGTTAGTCGATAATTAATCTTTAGGATATCGGATTTCCCCAAACTAATGGCAAGCAAAGGATAGGAAGCTCTAGTGGACCGGGACAAAACACCGAACACGAGAGTCTTTAGAAAATTTTGGCCTAATCCTACAAACAATCACAAGCACAAACAACAACAAGAATCGGAAGAGTACATGCATCATAAATCACATTAGAAATAAGAAATAAGATAGAGGATAATCATGGGGTGCCTACTCGAATAGACGCTTTGTTTTTGGTAAACCGAGTCAACATTAGCTTGACTCGATCCCGTAATTCATTGTTCTTGGAGAAAGTGGGGAGATCCTTTGGACTAACCTTTGGTGGTAAGTCCCTCCGAAAGTAATGCTTCACATATTGACCATTCACCTTAAGTTATAGGACCATCGGGTTGAGATAACTTGAAGGTTCCGTATGGAAAAACTTTGGTGATGGTGAAAGGTCCTGACCAACGAGTTTTAAGTTTTCCCGAGAATATCTTTAGACGAGGTACGAGAGGTAAAACTCGGATCACCAAACATTGTAAAATGCAACATACCAAATCCAAAATAAAAAAAAAACAAAACGGGTTTTGATCTCTGAGTCGTGAAGCTCTCTTGTTCTCTCTTTATTAATCAAGAATCTCGTAAGCTTGATCATGAAGCTCATTAAGTTTTCATTAAGTTTGAAGTTTCTCGGTGATCAAACCGCGGTTTTAAGATCGGAAAATCTAGCATGTTTCAAAGTCCCATTATGTTGTTATGCTCTAACTGATAGGTAAATGGCCCCAAAATTTCCCGTTCACTAACTTTTGTCTGGAAAACCAATCGGTGTCTTAAAAGCGGTACGGAATGCCCATAAAGCGTCATCTAGTTTGTCGGACCATGAGGCACGGTTTTCTCCAACCGTCCTTTCCAGAATACGTTTCAAGCCACGGTTGGACACCTCCACTTGACTGCTCGTTTGAGGGTGATAAGTGGTAGCAAGACAATGAGTGACCCTATACTTAGACATTACTTTGGCAAATTGATCATTACAAAAATGGGTCTCACGATCGCTTATAATAGCTTAAGGTGTCCCGAATCGGGCGAAAAGAGATTTCAAAAACTTAACTACAACTCGAGCATCATTTGTGGGGAGCGCCTTTGCTTCAACCCATTTCGAAAGATAATCAACGGCAACGAGGATGTATTTGTTTCCACGTGAAGACAGAAATGGTCCCATAAAATCGGTACCCCATACATCAAAGATATCACAAACTTAAATAGCGTTTTGAGGCATCTCATCTCGTTGTGAAATTTTGCCTTGTCTTTGACACGTATTACAAGATTTAATCATAGTATGGGCATCTCAATATATGGTCGGCCAAAAGAAACTGGCATCAAATACTTTTCGAGCGGTGAGATTGGCACTATGATAGCCCCCGGTGGGTCCTTCATGACAAGCTTTAAGGATATCATTAGCATCTTGGCCATGCACACTCCTTCGAATGATTTGATCCGTACAAATACGAAAAAGATAGGGATCATCCCAAAAATAATGTTTAACGTTCTTGAAAAACTTCTTCTTTTGTTGACTCGTCATTCCTTTGATGATAAAATTCCCCGCATGGAAAATTGCATTTTCATTTGTTTTCAGTCCGGCAAACCATGGGCGGTGGGTACTTTCACTAGAAATTACACCAAGAGTCTCTAAAGGAAAATTTTCATTTATGTCTTTGTTTTTTAACACATCCTTATGAGGATTCTCAAGTCTAGATAAATGATCGTCCGCGAGGTTCTCACTTCCTTTTTTATCAAGGATGGTGATATCAAATTCTTGAGGAGGAGGGAAACCTAGGCAGCAACGCAGGCTTAGCCTTCTTGATTATTCATATGGTATTTTAATGCGGAATGTGATCTGTATTTACACTATGCTTTTAATTAAGACCAAGATATGGCCTGAAAACTTTTCAAAAGCATACACTACGGCAAGCATTTCTTTCTCCTGGTCGTAGTGTAATGAATTTGAGCTTCGGTCCTTGTCTTACTAGCATAATGTATAGGTTGAAAGTGCTTCATCTTTGTTGTCCCTAAATCAGTAACCCAATCGCAAAATCACCTTGCATCACACATAAGGTTCGTAAGGTTAGGTTCAATCTGGTGAAACTATGATCGGAGCTTCGGGGTAAGCTTCTTTTTAAAAGTCTCGAAGAGCATCAATACAATCATTAGAAAAACACAACGGTGTTTCCTTCTACAAGAAGGTGGAGTCATAGGTCTAGTCTTATTTGTGGAAAAGTCTTGGATAAAACGTCGGTAAAAAACGCATGACATATGGATACTCCTAAAAACACTTTTACCGGTCTATAGTCGGCTGTGAGGAGGCTTTTGACTCAGATAACATCGACTTTAGCATGATCGACCTCAATATCCCGACTCTGGAAATTTTATGACCTTCACAATTCCTTCTCTATACACATTAATAGTAACACTTCTCTCAATTAAGAAACTTATTTGTGTTTTTTCACACCTTTTTAGAATCTTTTCTAATTTGGAAGAGGCTCGATTAAAACTTATCCCCAAAAACCAGAAATCCATCCATAACATTTTTTTTTTTTTCCAATAGTCTTTTCGATATATCATGGAATATGGCCATCATTACACACCGTTGAAAGTAACCGGGAGCATTTACAAAGCCTCAAATTGCATGCGTCGGTACGCGAAAGTTCCATTACGGGCATAGTGAAAGTAGTTTTCTCTTGGTCCTGGGGATCTCTTGGTATCTTGTCAATGTACCCAAAAAATCATTAGAAAAACAATAAAAACTTCATTTTTCCGGATAATCTTTCTAACCATTTGATTCATAAATGGCAATGGTGAAAAATGATCCTTTTTCGAGTTGCTTCTTTTAATTTCCTATTGTCTCGATTCAAACTATCCACCCGGTAACTATAACGTGTCTAGAACTTAATTCATTTCTCTTTCATTAGCAAACTCAACGGTTATTCTCCTTTCTTTGGGAGAACGCCTGCACTGGACTATCCCATGGGCTGTGCATGTCGGCAGATCGGGTAAATATGACGCCATCAGGAGTTTTAGGGACATCTTTTTATTACCTCGTGAATTTTTGGGTTAACCCATCTTTGACTTTGAACAGTGGGTTTGTAATCATCCTCTATCAAGATTTTGTGTGTACAAAAACGAGGGTCGATACCCTTGATGTCGGTGATTTTCCAAGCAATGGCCCATTTATGAGATTTGAGCACTTTTAAGAGAGCATCTTTTTCATCATTTTTTAAACCTTTTGCAATAATCACTGGTAACTTGTCGTTTTCTTCTAAGTAAGCATATTCCAAATAGTGGTATATCTTTTAACTCTTAAATCGGAATAGGGTTCTTCCATTTTTAGGTTTTTGCCTTGATTATTTCTCCCTGCTTTAGGTCCATCAGAGGGAGTTGAAACGGGTCATTATTTAATAATTTTTCAATTAAGCAAATATCTCCCTCCGGATCGCAATCGGCATGATCAATTTCTGGTGAAATCGAATCATCTTTGAATAAGCTATCGATCTTCTTTCTTAAAAATGAACTTCGGAAGTAAGTGGCCCAGATGTCGGGTGGATTGCCACCGAAGATTTAATAGCAAACCTAGCAATTCGGAGCTACTCCTCACAAACCTCATCAATTGTGTCAATTCGGTTTACCGACTTATCATTTGTAAGAGTGTATCTTGTAGTTTGATATAGATTAAAAGTGATGGCTTCGGTTATCACCCGAAAGGGTTATTTCTTCTCCATAACATCAATTAAGGCACGAACAGCGTTCATATTAAGGATTCTCCCAAGTATGAGAGGGATACTAGAGGATCGGCTTCAAAATCTAAAACATCATAGTCGAGGAGGAAAGTGGAAACATTTCCCACTTTACATAAACGGGTTTGGTGAGTCCTTTTAGGATGAGTTATGGTATCCGATTTGTAACTCTAAGTCATCCGATGTTATAGTTGGTGTTGTTTTTGTTTCTGTAAGTTCGGGTAAGGATAACTTTTTCCAAATGGAAAGGGGCATAAGATTTATGCTCGCGGGTTGGCCACATAACCCAAAATTGTAGAACACCTACTACTGCTAGGAATCAACGAACTCTTACCTGTTATGAGTGTGGAAGTCTGGGACACTACAAGATTAATCGTCTAATAGTGAAGTTTCAGAACCATGTGGACATGTACTCAAAAGGAAAAGCTTGTGGAGACTCTAGCGCCACGACGTCTAACATTAACATCTAATTAGAGACCTATTAGCTAGTAAAACTTAAGTTTGAACTATCGTAGACTCTATATCCTTTAAGAATCTCATTGTACTTCCTCTTAAATTTTCGTTATACTAAACGATTTCAAATTATCTATCAAATCTATATATTGTGAAATTTCCTCCAATCTACTCCAATTCTCTAATTATTCATACCAACCACTTACTAAAACATTATGAATTTATGAAACATATCACTATCACATAATAAACTATTTCGTTGTACCTTGTTAGTACAAAATTGGTAACCGGGTATGAGATGGTTCAAGATTGCTTGTTGGGTCGGGCCAACAAGCCATCTTCGGGTTGGATCTTGCACTAAACAAAGTAATTTGATGACTTCCTGCACAAGTAAAGGTGAACCGTTAGCCTTACCGTAGGGACGGACCCCATGATTAGACTCCTCCATGAGAGTAAGAACACATGTTATGAGAGGTATGTGTGTGTATTGGGGAAGGTGAGAAGATCATACCTTTTGGGGTGTCAGATGACCCCCTTTTATAGGTGACTAATCACATCAATACTGATTGGATGTTGACTAATCACATTAAATGCTGATTAATGTTGACTCATCACATTAATGATGATTGGATGTTAACTAATCATATTAAATACTGATTAATATTGACTAATCACATTAATGCTGATTGGATGTTAATTAATCACATTAATGCTGATTAATGTTGCCATATCCGGGCCAAGGCCAGGGTCCACATGTGGTTAGTACAGTCCAGGCCCAGAGGCCTGTTATACGTACTATACATCATCAAGTCCCCCCCAGTCTAGTATGTTTACTGCATGTGGCATTTGTTGCGTACGGTGAATATTGCTAGACTCAAATTCTTTTTTACCGTGCTTCTGCTATGATTGTTGGCTTCTTCGCGACTCTTCTTTAGCCTGGTAGATCTGTGAGATGTGTCTTTTCTTTCTAGACCATACGTCATTATATCTGGTTTTAGGCTGTGCTAATCATGCCTGTTATAAGTTCAACCCATATACATGTGTTGGGTGGTGGTGCTCAGATGCTTGGTTTCCCGTGTTTGAATGGTAAGGACCCCGTAAGAAGAACAATTTTTCTATAGTCGGGGTAACACTAGCATTGGCCAGGTACCATTCTTGTTCATCTCTTAGGAGAGGATGAAAAGAATTTTTGGAGATGGAGATGCTCTCCATATATTACGTAGTGAGATGGGTAAAGGTATGTCCATCTTGTACCAGCTTGTATTTGTTTATGATGCGAATAATAGTACGAATATTACATTCATCTTAATACCAACGGAGAGTGTACTTCCGTGGGTGGGTTAATTGCAAGGTTACCCGTCCTGATGCGAATACTGCGTTCATCTTAAGACCAACGGAGGACGTACTTCCATGGCTGGGTTAATTGTTAGGTTACCCGTCCTGATGCGAATATTGAATTCGTCTTAAAACCAACGGAAGACGTACTTCCGTGGCTGGGTTAATTATAAGGTTACCCGTCCTAATGCGAATATTGCATTCGTCTTAAGACCAACAAAAGACGTACTTCCGTGGCTGGGTTAATTGTAAGGTTACCCGTCCTGATGCGAATATTGCATTCGTCTTAGTATTGGGCTTGCAATGCCTCTTACATACTTGAGTTAATTTGTAGGTTACTCAGCCTCACTTTAGACTTGCAATTTTCTAAGTGTTCTTTATATCCGAAGATATTTGTGCGCAATGAACTTTGTTTGTTCGCACAGAGTTAATTGGGGTTACCTGGCCCACTGTTTAAAAAACATTTACATGTATACCTTTTTAATCAGGTAAAGTAGTATTTCGCGTGTATTAAAAATAAATGTTGGGATAATATCAAAAAGGATGTAGTCAATGGTGTTATCATACCATTATAGCCCCTCAAATTTAGTGATGCTAAACTATATTAGTAGCATTAAACTTTACTCAATATTCAAATAACTTTTATGACTTTCATCATTTTCATTACATGCGATAGCCAAAGTATGAGTGAAGTCGGTTAATGTATTGTTAAATGAGTAGAAAATATTTTTGTAGCATATTTATTCCGTATGCATCATCTACATAACATATAGTCAATTATAAAGGTTGCTCAATCACGCGTTTGAAAATAATATTCGCGGTGCATAGAGCTTATTGGAAAAGGTGGCTTGACCATATGTCCGGTTGTGCTATGTACGGATCTCGGAGCTTACTAGTGCTTGACTACGTGTTCGGATGTTTAATCATGTGCAATGTTATGACTTTTGTTTAATATGTTTGGATCAAAAACTAAATAATAACTTAAAGTAACATTTGACAAATGAACTATAATTTTCGTTTTGCATAATAGATATGCTTTTATATTTATGCAAATAGATCTACTCACATAGGATTACACTCCATTTGTGTGGATAACTTTACTTTTAATAAAAATAATGCAATACTACATATTACGCACCAAAATAGGTCTTAGTTTTGTTCCAGGCAAGCATGTTTCAAGATGTAATTCGAGTTCATGCATGGAGCGTATTGCTAATGGTCAAGTCAACTAATGACGGGAACCAATTGTTTTAAATTAACGGATAATGACATGTGTGTTTTTGGAGGACGGGACGGACCCGAAATGGATCTCGTAAGACTTTAATTTTTTTTGAAACTTCTAGTTTTGAAGTTTTTGCTCATGCATCACTTGGATGACGTGGGTGGCTATGCTCCGCGAGTATTGGTTTTGCAAGTTTTCATCTGACATGTTAAAACTGGAGGTTAAATTAGTGTCGAATTTTCATGCCCACGTGATGATACTATATTTTATTAGTAGCGTTAAACTTAATACATAGTATTTAGATGACATTTTTATAGGACATCTATTTCATGTGTATTACTTACAGAACATGAAGTTTATAAGACTGATAACTCGATCGTGTGTCTAGATATAAATTCATGTGACATTGAGCTTATTAGAAAGATAGCTTAACCATACATGATATGGTGGTATTATTTAGTGCTACCATTTTATTAGTACTGAAGTCGTATAAGGAAATTAAGCATTCCCATTTCTCTCATAAAGAGACGTATTGCACATGTAGATATGAAACACGAGGTGTTCGTTCATATGTCATGTCCCGATTTTGGAAATTAAATTCGTGTATTAACTCAAATTTGCTTGTATGAGTTAAGAGCAATATGATTTATCATTTATGCATGTGGTAAAAAATGTCAAGAACTGTTCGTACGTTTATGCAAGTAAACTTTCTACGTGGCATGTATATCTCTGCATGTGTTGACCATGCAGACATACATAGATTGTATATCCCCACATATGTTAATTGTATATAGGCATACTATTTTTTGCTTTTTCTTTCCTTTTTAATAAGCCATAAAAACGACATGGGTACGGACATGCGTAATTATGAAATAAATCAACAAATTTAAAATGATCAAGCTGGGACAGAGATTTGTTACGCTGGAGTCCGGAGCTTATAAAACTGTACATGCCGACAAGCGACAACGGTTCCGCAGCTCACGCGATGTTGGTCATTAAGAATTAAACTTGCACGTACTTTACATATCCGTAAAATTAAAATTATGACCAATGTTTGGACCAGGTTAATCAATGAGGTACTTTAGTTCGTATGCAAAAGAAATTTTCGAGTCATAGCACCGGTAAAAGGTGACGGAGGTAAGGATAAAAGTCCAAAGACTTGCTCAAAAAAAAGATAGCAGAAGCAGGCTCGTCTTCGTCATGAGGTGTTCTTGTCTGAAGCCTTGTGAGTAGAAGACTGGACTTATAATGATGCTAGTTGAATGAGTATATGTTATAATGCTATATGTGTTAAGATGTGTACGCTCTTAAGCTTTGCTCTTGCGCTATATACTTTTTGGCTCATAGGGTGATACGAGCTTGATATGTTATTTGTTTACCAAAAAAAAGCTTGATATGTTATTTTATTTCTAGCAAAGATACTAGTTGTATCTACGTTTGCAATTTATGCTTTTTTTAATTAGTTCATGACAGCATGTAAAATATAGTGTAACACCCCCATTTTTACATATAGCAGCGGAAGCTAATCTGGGGTATTACTTCAAGGTACAATAGTCATAATCATAGAAACGAATCAAAAAGAGTCATTTTTGAAAATTTAGTTATCATTCATTATTTCATTAGAGTTTTTACAAAAGAGCAGTCCCAAAATCTAAAACATAAAGTTTGAATGATAACAGTTTTGCCATCTTCAAGTCCACGCCACTCCATGCCATAAGTTGCTTAATTACCTAAGATAAAACATGCTAAAAAATCAACACAAAGGTTGAGTGATATTCATAGGTTTAAGTTAAATAATTTGAATGCAAATTCGATATTGGGTTACGTTGTTATACACCCGTTATTTGTAAAACAATTATTATTGCCATTAGCTCATGAATCCGAAGCCTTGAGATATATTTGATACGTTATAGCCCCAACGGGTGCCTTTGCCAAAACACCCGCAGTTATATTCTAATGGTGTGCAATTAGTTACCGATATAACTGGGTACACCAACGGGGAGTCCAACCCAAATAGATCTATTCACAACATTCACGCTCACTCCGTAGAGTAATTAACGGTTCATGATGATAGGGACTTAAAGGCAAAATAGTTACTTAGGCAATAATAAATCAGGACAACATACCGAAAGACTAATAAGCTAATTATAAAACTTTATTTTATCTGAAAATAATGAAGCTTTTAATAAAACAAAATCAAGATAAGCACAACTATAAGCTATTTTCGAGCTTATTAAAGCTTATTATTCCAAAAAGTACTTAAAAACTTTTGGAAATAAGACAGATTAACTTGGAGAGCTAATAGGAGTCGTTATTTAAGCTTTTGAGAACTTTTGATACTAATAAGCCACTGAAATAAACACGAGAAAATAGCTTAATGAAAAAGCCACACGAAAAGAAATAGAAACGAGAGAATAAGCACCATTTAAGCAAAACGAAATCTTTAATCAACTTCAAACCATCTTTAATACATCATCACAATAAACTTGAGAAATAAGCAAGTTACATTAAGCAGAAAATTAGAAATAAGCTAATACAAATCTAGAATAAGCTAAAAATAAGAAAACTAAACTAATTAAAACTAACTAACTAACTCCAAAAGTGAGGGGTGGCGTCTTCATTTATAGGGTGAGAGAAAGGGAGAAATTGTAAAATTTGTCCAATCGTTTGTGCCTTGAGTACATAGGTCTCTAATCATTAGCACACGGATTCCCAAATGATCCAACCGGTCTTTGATTGCCACATGGCCTTTTGCACAGCTTAATCTATACGCTATAGTTTTCGTTCATTGGATCATTTTCTCAGCACATTTGAAATGAAATGAAATGTAGAGCTTTACTCCGCCACATGTCAACGCCTCATTTGCCCCTTTTCTTCCTAGTGCTCCCTCACGTGACAAAAAGGAATTAATTTCCTTACACATGACACGCACGTCACCCTTATCAAATAATTAAATCAAAATTTGCAATTTAGGCTAATAATTTATATTGGGCTTTCGCTAATTTAGGCTGGTCTGGCCCATTAAGTGGGTTATGGGATGGCCCACTAAAATCCCAGAGCAGCGTTGGACTCGTTTTCACGCGCTCTATCTACTGGTATGCTCGGGAACTTTTCACGACTTTGTCTTGATTTTGAATATTAAGCACTTTTAATCGCGAAGAACCCGTAAATACTCGTTTTTGCTCCGTTTTCAATCCTTTTTACCTGCAAGATATAAAAATACCAAACAAACATATTTGCAAGATGATTATCCATATTTTAGCATTTTTAGTCTGATTAATAGTATTTTACGGGGTATAATTGATGTGTGTTTTAGCAAATATTAAATTCCCCACACTAAGCCATTGTTGGACCCACACGTAATGTAAATAAAATAATACCATAAATAAATAATTTTATCCCCTTTTAACTTATAACCCCTCACGATCAAACAAGAACCGAAAAGGTCCATTAAAAAGTTCAAAAATCATTTAATTCGCAAGCACCCCCGTTTTACCCATTTTTTTGAATGTTTTTTTTTTTATAATTTTCGTAATTTCCAACTTACAACTTATTCATGTGTGACATAATGTAATGCTTTCATTATTCATTGATAATTTTTAGGATCACGGAACAAAAAGCACAAAAAGTGTCCAAATGGATAAATTCATCGTCCCCGATTTTCACCTCTCCAAGCCAAGCTTAAAAACAAGATCATTGCAAAATACAAGTTATGATGCTAACACTACTCATAAAAGCTAATTGTGTACTTACTTTTCCTCCCTTATTCCTAATTTTGTATCTCAAGATTTTATTTAAGTCATATACCCGAAGGCTCTTTAAGACTTTATTTCGATACTTATTAATTCCAAAAATAAAGCGTAACGGTTAAAAACGCAATAATTAGCTCCTAGCCCTTTTCAAAAGATCAAATGTCATCAAGATTAAAGTCCACATCGAGGCGACCAAAATTTGGCTTTTATTAGGTTACTTAAGCAAGGCACCATTCATGTCATATACCCTAAGGCTCTTTAAGACATAAATGGACCAATCTTATTTGCACCATATACCCTTAGGCTCTTTAAGGTACAAAATAAGACAAAAAATTAAGCAACATTATTAAACCTCAGTCCTTTAGAAGGCTACAACATCGGCCACGCCTCCGACAAGATGTAGCAAACATATTTCGACCTCGGTAACTTCCTCGACCTTTTAGAAGGCTGTAACATCGGTTGTGAGCCGGCAAGATGCAGCAAACTTTTATCAGTCTTGGATTATTATTGAATTCTACTTATCCCATATACCCTAAGGCTCTTTAAGGAATAAGCAAAATATTTATTAATGTGATACATATAGTATGCCAAATTAAGTATTCCTGATGTGTACTCATCCTAATCACAAAGGAACTAAAGAAAACTTCTATTAACTAATTATTAACCAAAAAACCGCACAACTCTATTTATTAAACAATTATATATAAAGGTGAAACAAGCTAATGGGAGAAAAAGCCACAATTAACACTTATGAGCTTGAAAGAAAACCAACTATTCTACGTTTAATGTCATGACTTATAAATAACACTATCATTTCTCGTTCTTCGCAATTTAAAATTTCTAATAAAGAAATTCGCAAATACTTAGCCTAATAAATCGATATTCGCATATTTAAAATCAATTATGGGAACTTGCAAAATCTTGACTTTTTCAAGCTAGACTTGCGTTTTATAGCTCCTTGTATAAAAGATTAGCAAAATCAATCTATTAAAGTTAAGGAGAAAAGCTAAGATATAAAACCGGTCGGGTCAAAATTTACTTTTCATTCTCACCAACGGAAAACCTACATTCGTGTCAACTATTTTTCTATTTTTCATTATTTTCTACACACAATTTTTTTTAGATATGAACAATAAACTAGATATTAAGACTTAAAAATTTAAAATTTTGGCCAAAACGGGGTTGCGAGGGACACAGCAAGGCACATGTAAGATCACATTTCGATAGAAATCCCTCCCTCACACTTAGAATGGAACATTGGCCTCAATGTTCAAAAATATCGGGTTTTACCCCCACACTTAGGAATGAAAAAGGCAAATGCAAAAAATTCTAAGTGTGAAAAGGGAAACACAATATATATACATGATCAGGATTGAGGATTCCAAAATAAGTAAAAGATCGAAGACCGGATGATTGGAGGATTGAAAACAAGCACGGGTCTTCATGATCTTAAGGAATCCTCCAAAAACAATACCACATACCATAGAAAGAAACACGCCCCCACACTTGGGCTATAAAATAACGCAATCACTTATTAATCAAGAAAATAGAAAAAAGAAAAGACACGGGTTGCCTCCCGAGAAGTGCTTATTTTTGTTAACCGAGTCTTGAGCCTGACTCGATCCCTTAAACTTAATTTGGTCAAGGAGGATAGAAATGGAGAAACAGGACATCCAACTGAGGAATGTCCCCTCAAGAAATCATCATCGGGCTCTCAGAAAAATCAAAAGTGATTTCGCCCCGATGAGATAAGAGAGGAAAAATGAGAATACCAGGATTGAACACTTTGTCCTCGTTTTCGGACGAAAATGGAATCAAAGGGTCAAACACTTTGGGAAGGGTCATGTTCAGAAATGTCACCCACCACTTTGTTAGTAACAACACCCGTATCGGGCTTAAAATCAAAGCAAATCTCAACATCCGATGGTTCCGTAGGAGGACGAGAAGGTGACGGATCATTAAAATGATCAAGGTTAGATGACTCATTTTCGGGAAGGGGAAGGGAATCATTATTAAGCAATTCTTCAAGAAAACGAATATCCCCTTCCGAGTCATAATCGTCATCCTCAATGCCCGGTGGCATCGAGTCATTTGTAGCAAGAAATAAGTCGATCTCCTCCATATGAGAGTCACTATCCTCAACGAGGATAGGAGATGGAGAGAGAGACTCAAAAATCGTATCAGCAATTTCCAAATTAAGTTCTTCCGGCGGTCGTGGAGATGAATTATCATACAACAAATTCTCAACAAGACGGATTTCTTCCTCTAGATCAAAGTCGGCTTTCTCAATTCCCGGTGGAATTGGATCGATATGAGCGAGTTCACCGGAGAACTCCTCGAGAAGATAATCAAACTTAGGTGAAGAATCAATTAAAATATCACGGTTAAGCAAAGATTCGATAAGATTAGACTCGGCATTGAAATAATGCGGATCAATCTTTGGAGAAATGATTTCTTCATCATCAAAAAGAGGGTTCGAATAAATTTTGAAATTTTCCATCGGAACGTCCTCATCAGAAAGTGACTCGTCATCACTAGAGGTGAAATAGTCGTTTGAATCAAAGAGAGGATTCGAGAAAGTTGAAAAATTCGGAGAAGTCTCATCACACTTGGGCACATCACACTCACTTTCATTATCGGAAAAATCCTCGGACTCACTTGGGATTGGGACAAAGTTCTCAACACTAGACTTTATTAATTCGTCCGATTCCTTTTCAAGAATAGTGTCAAGATGCTCGTCCCCTATTATGAGAGAGTCCTCAGGTTCTCTAGTCGGTAAGACGGGAGGGGAAGATGTGATAGCAACAGACGGAGAATATCGAGCAATAATATCTCTCAAAGGAATAGAATCATCCTCGTCGTCATCATAATTACAAATAGATTTAATACATTATGAAGCAGCAAGATACTTTTCTTCCATTAAAACACGCTCCTTTTTCCGCATCTCGATGTCCAAACCATTATAATCTTGCAAGAGTTGTTTAATTTTAATCTCACAATCTCTTTCATATTCATCATCAATCTTCTCACCTCGAAATCTTTTATAACTCAAATCATTCGTGATATCTTTAATTTCGTCATCAATCAACCGCTTCTCACTCATTATTTCTTCTATACTCATGTCTTTCTTTTTAAAACTCTCCTCTTTATTAATCATCTCGATTTCAAGAAGTTGAACGGTAGAAAATTGCGGGGGTTGAATTTAGTCGTGACCGAAAGAAACACAATATGGGTTAGGTTCATAGTAAGTTTGATTAATCGGTTGACATTGAAAAGTTTCATGAGGACCCCCACAGTTTTTACAGCAAAGATATTGTTGTGGAAAACTCGGTGAATTTTGTGGATAATAATTATCACTAAAGTTTTGAGTGTAGCACGGTTCCTGCTCATAGACAAGCGGGACTCGTGATGTACAATCGGAACCATAGTAATGATTGTTACCACAAAAATCACAAGAGTATGCCGAGGGTTGTGGAGGTGGGTAAGAAAAATCGGGAGGTGTGTCATTATAATAATAAGGATTTGAGTCATACACAAACTCATTTTCGGATCCTACACTGTTACAGCCCGGACAATTTCTACCATTAAATGGACCTCCACACCACGAGCAACCAAAATAGTTATATGAAGACATGTCGAAGAATTAAACGGATAAGAGGGTTAAGAAGATAAGAATTAAATGAATAAGAGGATAGAGAATATTATTTTTGAAATTTTTTTATAAAGATAATATTAATAAAAATATTTTTGGTATTTTTAATATTTATAAAAGAAAAGGAAAAATAAAATAAAAAGAAAAATATTTTTGGATTTTTATATTTTCAATAAGAACGAAAATAAATTTCCGAAGAAAGGATCTTCAAGGCTCGAACAAGAACAATCCCGTAAAAATCGCTACACCTCTCCCCGGCAGCGGCGCCATTTTGATGTTGGTCGTTGTTACACGTTTATCAAATAAACCCTCAAATGTATAATATATATTTATAAAACATATACGTATACGTAATCTAAGTATCTTACAAAATTATTCTTAGGAAAGAATAATAAGTAATCAACACGGGTATCGTTTTCCTCGGTGAGAGGTGAATGGAAATCTACGTTCAAGTTGTAAATCGAGCTTGATTGTCATTCAAGTTTTTGGTTTTGGTTTTAAACTATTTTTTATACTAAAAATTAAACTAATATTAATTCTAAGATTTAAAACTACAAGATTATACTAAAATTTGATCTAAAGATATAAATGACAAATATGCTTGCTAAGTGACGTGGAATGTTCATTTAGTGGGGTCTTAGGTTTAACAAATTAAAATCCTTAAAAAACAAGTTTCAAGCAATTAAATGACAAATAAAGTAAAAATGCTTTTTAAAATAATGACAAGTATTTAAATTGCAATGAAAGTAAATTACGGTATTTAAATTGAAAAATTCTAACGACTAATAATTTTTTAAACCCGCACTTAAATCCCAAGTCAATAATCACCTAGCAAACACTAGTTATCTACTCACTACTCATAACGAAATTCAATTAAACAAACATAGCATTTAACGACAAAAATAAATCTACACTAAGCATGGCAAAAATCAAATAGGCAAACATATTATAAAATGATAAAATAAATCTACACTAATTAATTAAAAAAAATAGAAAATTGAACCGAATTGAAGAACCGCGATAAACGAATACCACCCGATTTATTTAGCTAAAACACATAATCAAATTCGGTCTAGCTAAATAAACCCTTAAGCTTCGCGCCTGCTTATTAAACCCTTAAGCTCTACGCCATAGTGTTGAACCGAAATCGTCATCACAAAACAAACAAGGTTGAGACAAATATTAATAACTAAATCAAAACTTTTAAATAATTTTCTAAAACTTTTTTTTCTTTAAAAAAATGAAAAATAGTTAAACTTTTTTTTTTATAAAATCCTAAATACCACCATTGTTGTTAACAAAATAGTTGGGCCAGCCCATTTTGCTTTCAAACTAATATGCAATTTGTTTCAACACTTAACTGATAAACTGAATTAGAATCGAGTAAACAAAAGTTGGATCGTAGGAAACAAATAAAAAACTTTTTCAACCAATGTTTTAAAGCTAAAAACGTTTTTATATCTAAGTAGTAACAAAAACTTATGAAATAAGCTTAAAAGAAATGCTCTCGAAGCACTTGGTTTTGACCTAGGATGCAATAGGTTGTTAGTTGTCGCTTATATGGTTGAATTAGGTTACCATAGGTTGTATTGTGTATGTAAATATTTTTGTTTTCTTTGTTGTATGTATCATGCACTTGGTTTTAAACTGTGATGCGGGTGGTGTTAGTTGTTGCATATATAACTAAATTAGGTTACGAGTAGGTTGCTTTATGTATCAAAATGTGCTCGTTTGCTTTGTTGTATGATTGATGCACTTAGTTTTGAAATGCGATGTCGTAGTTGCACACTTGTTGTGCATAAGGTTGAACAAGGATATGAATATGTTGTATTATGTGTTGAAATGTGTTTGTTTGATTGGTTGTATGATCTATGCATTAACTTTTAAAATGTGATGCAGTAGCCGATCAATTATCGTATGCAAGGAGGATTAGGCTACACGTTCTTTGTATTATGTAATGTGTTTCTTTGCTTGGTGGTATTTGTGATTCCTTCAGTTTTGAACTATGATGCAATAGTTGCTCATTATCAAGTGTAAGGCAGACTTCACTAGCATGTAGGTTGTATTATGCGGAAATGTGTTTACATGCATGAAAATATGTACAATTCACTTAGATTAGAACTCTGATGTAGTAGGTGTTTAGTTGTCATGTATATGGTTGTTGTATTATGAGTGGAAATGTTTTTGTCTACTAGGTTGTATGTATGATACACTTGGGATTGAACTTTGATGCAATAGCTCCTCACTTGTTGCATATAAGAGTTGATAAGGGCGTATGTGAGAAAAGAACAAATCTAGCCATTTTACGTCAAATATACAACAAAGATCATTCTTTTTAGATTTAATTAGAATTCAGCAAAGATATTGGCAGATGCTCATGCATATATAAAGCTGCGATCAAAGCATTCAAACTCTAGTAGATGATAAATACAAATTAAAGAAGATTTGTAAAAAATGGTTACTGAATGTGTGTCGAAGGCTACTGGATGATTCTTTAGGATCTTTAAGAAAATTATCAATATTCTTTTGGTTATATTTTGTGTGTTAAATGCAATTTTTGTATTTAAGTGATGCAATAGGTTATTGTTTGTGTCATTTAAGGTTACAGTACCTTAGTCTAAATGAGTTTTATGTGCTGCAAAGTTTGTTTTATGTGTTTGAAATATTATTGCAATTGTTGTATTAAAGTAATGCAGTAGGTAGATGTTAGTTGTTATGAAGTTAAATTAGCTTAGGCTAAGTGAATTTTATTTGCTGGAAAGTTTTGTGTATGTCTGTGTTTGAATGATTAATGCAGTTGTTGTAATGAAGTGATGCAATAGGTGGATGTTAGTTGCATATGCGGTTAAATTAGGTCACACGAAGTGTGTTTTATGTGCCAAAAAGTGTATGTGTGTGTTTGAATGCTTAATGTAGTAGTTGTATTGAAGTGATGCAGTAGGGACTTATTTGTGGCGCATGAGTCTAGGTTAGTTTAAGCGCAAAGCATTTTAGTTGTCAAAATGTTTATGTGTGTGTGTTTGTGTGCTATTAATGCATTTGTTGTAATGAATTGATGCAGTAGGGAATAGTATGTGGCGTATGAGTCTAGGTTAATTTACGCGTAGAGCGTTTTAGTTGTCGAAAAGTGTATGCTTGTGTGTTTGTGTGCTAATAATGCATTTGGTCTAATGAAGTAATGCACTAGGCACTTGTCTGTGGTATATAATGCTATGTTAGATTATTATACTTGTGGTGTGTTTGACTTGTCGAAAAATGTTTGTGTATGTATTTAAAAGAATGATGCAATTGATCTAATGAAAGTGATGCAGTAGGTTTATTTAAAAGGATGATGTTGTTGATCTAGTTGATTTTTACTGTGTTTGTATGCTTGGTTCTTTGTGTGATGAAGTCGAACTTAAACTGAGATGGAGTAGGTGGTCAATTATTGTGTAAAGGCTGAATTAGGCTAAGCATAGGTTGCGTTATGGGTGTAAATATGTTTGTATGCTTGGGTTTTTGTGCAATGCACTTGAAATCGATACTAACACAGTAGGTTTATTTGCATGTATAGTGTAGTTGGTGTTGTAGGTTCATTAAATTTCTGATGTAGGAGGATTATTTAAATATTCATGCACCAAATTATTCTACTGCATCACAATGTGCTAAAATATGTTTGTATGCTATATTGTATGGACGATGCACCTGGTTTTGGATTGTGATGCAGTAGCTGATCACTTGTAGCGTATGCGGTTTAGTTAGGCTACATGTAGTTAGACTACATGTGTTTGAAAATCTTTGATGTTTGTTGTTTGGTTTAATGCACTATTTTTTAAATAGTGGAGGAGAGGTGGCGGGGAAGGAGAGTGATGAGGGAGAACAGCAGTGAAAGACAAAGTTGATGTGCGACAGAGAAGTGGATGCGGTTGATTTACACCATAATGTGCGCGTTTTATACACACACACACACAGGTAAAATGAAAAAACGAAAATAGCAAACTAATATACGATGAATATGCAATTGATATGGTAAGTTGATATTTTTACTGCATCATAGTGTTATAATTAAAGCATCACAACGAAAACAATATATATTTATTATCCTATTATAAATTATCACAGATAAACATGTATGTTGACTACTTGATGAGGAATAAACTCCCAAGCTTGAATGATATGTTTACCGCAAGGGTCATTATATTTTTGAGGAAGACTTAAAGAAAGAAGACGCGAGTCAAAGAGGACAAATTGACATGTTGCGAGCAAAGTACACGACAAATATGATTCTTACAAGCATGAATAAGAAAAAGGCAAAAGTATTAGCATGCGCATAGGCATACAACAAGTTGCAAATAAGAGATTCTAATCCTTTAATACCAAATGATACACATAAATTGAAAGACTAAATGGTACAGAGGATTATTGAACACGTAACAAGGATTCTCAGATGGTACATGTAAATCAATTAAAAAATGTTTTTTATTCTATTGGATGTAATACTATGGATTACCAAATGTTTAATATTAAGTATTGTACATCTTAATGATGAAATTGTTTGTGTAATATTAACTCGTTTTGATTATAGTTGATATATGGATGAACATAGATGAACTAAATTATAAATTGTGTATCACTAAAAATACTAGTGCATCACAGTTTATATAACTAGTGCATTGTAGTGTATACAATTGCTGCATCATAATGTGTATGTCAAGTGCGTTACAATGATTTAAATTTACTGCATCAAAATGTATAAATATACTACATCACAACGTTGTAATTATTTTTAAATTATATTGTATCATATTATTGTTCTACAACATTAAAAAGGCTGATGGACTTGGTGCCTGCTTTTCCCTAAGCAAAAAACATTCACATTACATCTTAGTAAGTATTATATCACCAACCAATTGATATGCCAACTTGATACGTCATAAAAAACATAATCAACATACATGGAGGAAGGTGTGCTAGTCTTCATTTCGCATATGATGAAAGAGATCACTTATAATTGACTCATTTCTCCCTCCTGTTGCAATTTAAAGCTTGTTATTAGTTTGGTTAGTCTTGTAATTAGCATACGCATATACATCTATTCTTAGTCTCATATATTTCTGACTCATAACTAATAAGCACGTAATATACGATTCTATCTATCTTATATTTTACTTACGGGGCGTTTATTTCAGCCTATTTCCGAGCTTATTTGGCTCATCTTATTCGTTTTTAAGACTTTAAGCATATATATGGACTTATTAGCTTATTTTAACTTATTGTGACTTTATAATACTATAAAAAGCTAATAAAAGCCAAAGATAGTGAGCTTAAAAAAACAACAAAAAATATAATACATATAGAATACCAGATCTGAAATAAAATTTTCTAAAATCACCTTTAATTCAAGTAGACATGTTCAAGATCATAAAACACACAATGATTGGAAATTAGGGCCGAGTGATAACAATGGCTACTGGTTAAGTGAAAACTGGTTGCTCAAAATGGATCTAATGTGATCAATCTCAAACTAGTTTGACGCAGGTCGTCTACTATTATGAATCAATTTCTGCCTCTATTTTAAAAGAAAAAACAGAGTATTGTAGACAATAACTAATCAGTTAGTACATACATAACCAACCAAAACTCAAATATAAGATAACTAATCATTAGACATACCTTTAAAGAGAAATTTGACTTCTCGGATCCAATTTCACAAACTACAAGTGAATTTGATGTATGTTATAATATTAGCAGTTGAAAGGAAAAGTTATAGGATAAATATATGACGTTACTTATTACAGGTCTTAAAGAAACAATATGGGAAAGATAAAAACTAAAATATGAACTATCTAATAGAGCATTATACAACTACTGCATCAATGTTTTAAATCAATTGCATCACATGTTATATCAAGCACATAGGATACACAAAACTAGATTATGCGTAAACTAATAGAACCTTATACAACTACAAGATAAATATTTTAAATAAACTATATCAATTAAAAATTAGAAGAAAAAACATAATAATGAATATAACAAATCTAAAAGTTATGTCAAAGTCGACTCACTAAACTAAAAATAAACAAAACTTATTGCATCAATGAATTAGAACAATGCATCAAATTAGGTCAACTAAAAATTAGACACATATTTAATATCACATATCTATAGCAGTGAGTCACAATTTTAGTAACAAGATTATCACAATATGTATGAACAACTAGTGCATCACAGTACGGAACTAGTGCATCACAATACAAAACCAGTGCATCACAGTACGAAACTAGTACATCACAGTACAAAACTAGTGCATCACAGTACGAGATTAGTGCATCATAGTTATAAAATATAAGGTAGGCATATTATCAAACACTTGGTGTACATGTTCATGAGTATGGAGTAGTTATGACTCTATTTGAAAAGAAAATGAACAATATAGGGGGAGATTTTTGTAAAGGTGGCACGAGTAAAGAGTCAAAACACACATGGGTCAAAAAACAAATTTAAATTCAGATCAAATGGCACAGTTCAAAACAATCTTTCTTAAAGTGTGACTAGGGGCGAAAAAGGTAACCCTTTTCTACAATTGTTTAACAAAGTTATTTAACAAGAAGAAATTATTTTCTTCTGCAGGCCTGTTAACATAGGTCTTGTGCAAAAAATTCAAATCATTTGTTTGTTTTCATTACTTCTTTGGCCATCTTAGCCAAGGAAACTATGCGGGTCAGGTACAAAAAAGTCCCAAACCCCCCTTTAGTTAGCTAAAGAGAAGTTATTTCAGCGAAGCTCAGTCAAATATTATTAGACTAATAAATGGGAGACGAACACAAATTCATATTTTTCATTTATTTAGTACAAATAACATCAAAAACTTATAACTTTGCAAGGTACTAATGATTTCATTTATGAGCTATGAGGATAGAATATATAAATGGCTAGTGAGAGCATTAAGCAAAGTTAGTTGGTTAAGTGACCTTAAAATAAACGTCTTGTTGCTAAAGTACAAATTTCAATGTTCCAAGATACATTGCTAATACATAAAAACAAATAGCTAACCTTAAAATTATATATATTTGTTCAAGGTGAAAATAAACAAGTAACTAATCTAAATGCAGCTAGTAACAACATATAGTACGATTAACGATATGAGATTAAGCACTTAACAAGCACAAGAGCATTTCATAACAGTTGCATCACGCCTACGATAATCCATTTTAACTAATAAAAACACATTTTTTATTTTTCGGATCTAAACACTTTATATATAACATATTTTGAACAATAACAAAACAAAAAAATGTAATCTATATCGATGCATCACATGCTTAGCAACAAGTTCATCACAAGGTGTATGAACAACTAGTACATCACATTACAAAATATATGATAAACTAAGTATTGAAAAGAGATAAGAAGTAGAACTCGAATTCCGAAACCAAATAGATTATAACCACCCGATCTAATAAACCAAAGAAAATACTCAAGTTTGTCAAACTTAGAATATTCTATCTAGCTTATTAAACCCTTAAGCTCCACGCCATAGTGTTGAACCGAAATCGTCATCACAAAACAAACAAGGTTGAGACAAATATTAATAAACTAAATCAAACCTTTTAAACAAATTTCTAAACCTTTTTTTTCTTTAAAAAAAATGAAAATAGTAAACTTTTTTTTTATAAAATCCGAATTACCAACACTGTTTTAACAAAACAGTTAGGCCAAGCCCATTTTGCTCTCAAAACTAATTTGCCAATTTGTTTCAACACTAACTGATAAAACAGAATTAGAAACG
>BQNB010052614.1:0-18526 GCA_026074375.1 Tanacetum coccineum
AAAAAATTAGGGTTTTAGGTGCACGATTTGGATCAAAAAGAGAAAACGCATGGGTTTTGAGTTTTAAAACTTTAACAAGAGTATATTTAGGATCATATGAACATTATAAGAGTGTAGGAGCAGGTATGAAGATCATAGAACCTGGGTTTGAGCTTTGAAGATCAACAATGGAGGAAAATGGGTCGAAATGGGTAGAAACACTTTGTACGCCTAGGTTTTTCTCCTTCGGGGCTTCAAGGCTTCAATCCTTCTATTGATTATTATTATTGGGACTTATTAGGAGCTTCTTGAGCAGAAATATGTTGCTAGTATGGGTTATAGAAGAAGATGTGGGGGATGAGTTAGAATGAAGGGTTTACACCCTTTATATAGGTGCGAATGACCCTTAAGGGCCAAGGAAACTTAGGGACCAAGGTTTGAACATGTGTAGCAGCTAATAGATGATGTGGAGAGACTATGGAATGAGTTAGCAAAGCTAGGAACAAGTATGAAGGTGTTGGAAGGTTTCTAAGGGGTGTTTGTGGCCGCGGCTAAGCAAGAGAGAAAGAGAGGTGATGTGGCTATATTTCTAGCCATATTATGAGTTAAGGAGCTTTGTAATCTGCTTAGTGATGAACTAGGTGCATCATAGAGGTGCTTGTTTGCTTGGTTGTATGAGAAAATGGGTAGAAATAAGTAAAAATGGGCCGCGGGTCTGTTTTGGATTCGTATTATGTTTTAAGCATACATTTCGTATGAATTTGATTAGTGATGATATATTATGGATTATAAGGTTTGTATTAAGAGTTATTAATAAGATTTGATAGGTGGTTCGGGTTTAAAATGAGTGAAAACGAGTAAACGGGTCAAAAGTTCACATTAGGGTTCGATTAGGGTTTCTTAGATTTAATTCTTGTACATTGTTGTTAATATGATGAAATGATGATGGAATGTGATTTGTAATGTTTTAATTTATGTTATTACAACTTATTTGAGTATTGGTTTGGGTTTACAATGGATAGAAACAAAGAAACGGGTCATAGTTTAGAAACTAGCTCGGTTTTAGGGTTTAGGGTTTTGAATTAGGGTTTAGAGTGTAAAAATATGTGTAAGAGCTTTTGAGTATAATAATTAGGGTTTATACATTGTATATTGAGTGTATTAGCTTGTACAAAATTGGTGGTGAAGAAACTAGAATAAAAACGGAGGTAAAACGGCTATTTTGGATGTCATGCTTAATGACTTGTACATTGTGCTTTTAAAGACTTGCACTTTGACTTGGAGGGAGTTTATATTTCAAATGAGATGTTATATTACTTGTACATATTTTTTAGTAACTTGTACATTAACTTTAGATATTAACCTTTCATGGAATTAGGGTTTAGAGGTAAATGATAACGGTTTAAAGCCCGTCTTGATATAACGTTGCAAATGGTACGTTATATGAGTAATGTACTTTGTATAAATGATATTAAGATATTGACTTGACATATTATCATGTTTGCTTGACATATATGTAGATAGGATTATCATAGATAGGTTGTGTGAGCTCGTTTACTTTAATTATGCAAGTTGCGTTGCATATTGAGATATTCGTAATGTAAGTAATGTAATAAAGCGAAAAATTTCTCCGTACAAATGTGATCATAATAAAATAGGTTGATTTTGTATTGATGAAAATTTCTGGTGGTTATAGTCTCCACCCCTTAAAGAAATCTCGTCCTGAGATTTAGATGAATGTTAAAGTGAGATTAGGTAATAGATAGGAATACTTAGCACGGACTTGATTTTCATGTTAGGCTAATCAAGGTTACAAGTTCATGTGTGTGATGCATTTATAATTTTGTTGCGCACTATAATTATAATTGTCTCCTTTCACACGTCTACTTACTTCCAAGATTACACATCTCTATTAACTTGGTAGAAAAATAATATAAGTTATAATAGTTACGTAGTATTTGGTAAGCAAATTTATTGCATACACTGCTTGGGGAAATGGAGTGGCACGGAGGATATTGATGGCAAAAGAAAAGTAGTTATAGTTAAGGTTTTAACCTTGTTCTTTATAACCGTGAGCTCTGATACCACTCTGTAACACCCTCATTTTTCCAATATAGCAGCGGAAGCTAATCTGGGATATTACTTCATGAATCACAGACACAATCATAGAAAACAACTCAAAAGAGACGTTTTTAAAAGATACGTTATCATTCATTTAAAATCAGAGTTTTACAAAGGCAGGTCCAAAATCTAGAAACATAAAATATGAATGATAACAGGTTTTAGCCAACTTCAAGTCCAAGCCACTTCGTGTCATAAGTTGCTCAATTACCTGAGATAAACATTCTAAAAAGTCAACACAAAGGTTAAATGAAATTCATAGGTTTGAAATGTAATAGGTGAATACAAGTTATCATAATGGAAATATTTGCATTGCAGGGACAATTATCATGGAGAACATTATTATCATGGCGAACAGTTGAATGCAAGTTTAATGGTAAGTGGGTTACGTTGTTATACACCCGTTATTGGTAATAATTGCAACGAATACAATTATCATAGAAAAATGGTAACATTATTATTGCATCTAAGCTCATGACACTAATACGTTAACAGGGAAGATCACTGTAGTGATATTAGTTAGGGACAGATTTCCTCGTGGAAAAGGTAACTTGCCAAGGTTACCCATTAGGTCAAATATAGTGTGTTTGGCTACCCCATGAATGGGTATACAAACAGGAGTCGTCACCCCCAATAGATCTATTCACAATATTCGCGCTCACTCGTAAGCAATTAATGGTTCATGATATGGGAATAATGGCACTGAAAGCTACTTAGGCAATAATATATTTGGATAGCACACAGTTGGATAAACACTTGCATTCATGGTTTATATCAGGTATCAGAGGTTTATAAGGTATTCAAAAGATTGAAATGTGGGGTTATGAATTCATTAAGTCTTTGAAAAGTAATCACATTGTTATAAGATAAACAAGTATGTAAAAGAGTTTGTAACAAGCATGTATCCCCCTCGCAGGTTTATAAAAACATTAAAGAGATTGAAAAGCGAACTCACTAAGTCTTTGAAAAGTAATCACATTGTTATAAGATAAACGAGTATGTAAAAGAGTTTGTAAATAAGCATGTATCCCCCGCGGGGGTTTATAAAACATTAAATAGATTGAAAAGCGAGGCTATGAACTCACTAAGTCTTTGAAAAGCAATCACATTGTTATAAGATAAACGAGTATTTAAAAGAGTTTGTAAATAAGCATGTATCCCCCTCGCGGGTTTATAAAACATTAAAGAGATTGAAAAGCGAGGTTATGAACTCACTAAGTCTTTGAAAAGTAATCACATTGTTATAAGATAAACGAGTATGTAAAAGAGTTTGTAAATAAGCATGTATCCCCCTCGCATGTTTATAAAACATTAAAGAGATTGAAAAGCGAGGCTATGAACTCACCTTAACAGGGAAATCTGATTAACGGAAAAAGTACATCAAAGGAAAAGCGTTTGTATGGTAGTACGACGTTATCTACTTAGGGGGAAAGTATATAAACTTGAAAGGAAGCAGCTTCGTCACATAACCTAGGATAATATGTCGAGTCTTAGGAATATTGTACTCTATAACTTTGATTCTAAGAGTTTAATATTGTTATAAGTTTGATTGGAGAGTTTGGATTTATTGTATCACCGTTAGGGCCATCATAATTCAGAGGTCATTCATTAAATGTTTGAGGAGCTAGGGAACTTTAAATCGTAAACCCAACAACTCAGTCAGAACGTAATACCAAGATGAAACTCCTTAATATGAAGCTCCCTAGTATTGTGGTACGATATAATTGGTTTTAAGCGTTTTACTTGATAACTGGAAATGATAAGCACGCCAAGCGTTAATTCAAGTTATGTCTTATAATGTTTTAAACATATTTTTATACTTTTTCAAAATGTTACATTTTTGACCCTTAAGAATGAAAAATGGCAAAATATACCCTTGGAGTTTACACTTTTACGAGTTTGGTCCTTCTAGTTTAAAAGATGTACAAAGTAAACCTTGCACTTTAGAAAGTAATATAATAGTCCCTTATAGTTATAACTTTGATAAAATGACATTTTCAGCCCTTTTAGTTATAAGTTTTAGAAAGTTACGATATATACCCCTTGCATGGAATACTTTTGCAAAACAAGTCTAAAATGCCATGCACGCTTATTTTAAGGCTTCAAATGATATTTTACAGGTTATATCTTATTAATATAAGCTAAAATATGAAGATTTAACGTAACAAAAGTTTAAAATAACGATTCGTTAAGCTAGAAATCAAAATGGGTCGTTTTAGGGTTAAATAACGAAAACGCGTGGGTTTTTAATTTAAATTACTTCAAGACTTGATAAAGTGGTTATAATAACATTAGTTTAACTTAATAGAATAGATTATAACAAAATTTAACCATTATAACAATTTGATTTAAGAAAAACACAAAATTAGGGTTTCGAGTGCACGGTTTGGATCAAAAAGAGAAAACGCATGGGTTTTTGAGTTTTAAAACTTTAATAAGAATATATTTAGGATCATATGAACATTATAAGAGTGTAGGAGCAGGTATGAAGATCATAGAACCTGGGTTTGAGCTTTAAAGATCAACAATGGAGGAAAATGGGTCGAAATGGGTAGAAACGCTTCGTACGCCTAGAGTTTTCTTCTTCAGGGCTTCAAAGCTTCAATCCTTCTATTGATTATTATTCTTGGGACTTATTAGGAGCTTCTTGAGCAGAGATATTTTGCTAGTATGGGTTATAGAAGAGGATGTGGGGGATGAGTTAGAATGAAGGGTTTACACCCTTTATATAGGTGCGAATGACCCTTAAGGGCCAAGGAAACTTAGGGACCAAGGTTTGTACATGTGTAGCAGCTAGGAGATGATGTGGAGAGACTATGGAATGAGTTAGAAAAGCTAGGAACTAGTATGAAGGTGTTGGAAGGTTTCTAAGGGGTGTTTATGGCCGCAGCTAAGCAAGAGAGAAAGAGAGGTGATGTGGCTAATTTTCTAGCCATATTATGAGTTAAAGAGATTTGTAAGCTGCTTAGTGATGAACTAGGTGCATCATAGAGGTGCTTGTTTGCTTGGTTGCATGAGAAAATGGGTAGAAATAAGTAAAAATGGGTCGCGGGTCTGTTTTGGATTCGGTTTAGGTTTTAAGCTTACATTTCGTGTGCATTTGATTAGTGATGATAGATTATGGATTATAAGGTTTGTATTAAGAGTTATTAACAAGATTTGATAGGTGGTTCAGGTTTAAAATGGGTTAAAACTAGTAAACGGGTCAAAAATTCACATTAGGGTTCGATTAGGGTTTCTTGGATTTAATTCTTGTACATTGTTATTAATATGATGAAATAATGATGGAATGTGATTTGTAATGTTGTAATTTATGTTATTACAACTTATTTGAGTATTGGTTTAGGTTTATAATGGATAAAAATAAAGAAACGGGTCATAGTTTAGAAACTAGCTCGATTTTAGGGTTTAAGGTTTTGAATTAGGGTTTAGAGTGTAAAAATATATGTGAGAGCTTATGAGTAGAATAATTAGGGTTTTTATATTTTATATTGAGTGTATTAGCTTGTACAAAAGTAGTGGTGAAGAAATTAGAATGAAAACGGAGGTAAAACGGCTATTTTAGATGTCATGCTTAATGACTTGTACATTGTACTTTTAAAGACTTGTACCTTGACTTGGAGGAAGTTTTTATTTCAAATGAGATGTTATATTACTTGTACATATGCTTTAGTAACTTGTACATTTACTTTAGATATTAACCTTTCATGAAATTAGGGTTTTAAAGGTATACGATAACAGTTTAAAGTCTGTCTTGATATAACTTTGCAAATGGTACATTATAAGAGTAATATACTTTGTAATAATGATATTAAGATATTGACTTGATATGTTATGATGTTTTCTTGACATATAAATAGATATAGATGGAATAGGTAGGTTGCGTGAGCTCGTCTACTTTAGTTATGCAAGTTACATAGCATATTGAGATATTGGTAATGCAAGTAATGTAATAAAGTGAAAAATTTCCCATACAATTGTGATCATAGTAAAATAGGTTGATTTTGCATTTGATGAAAATTTTTGGTTGTTATAGTGTGTGATCCTTATAGTTATATCTATGTGCTTCTCATTTCTTGCACACATTTCACACACACAAGATTCATTTTCTCTCTTTGTCTCTCCCTACACACGAACCAACACAAAACCATACATTTTTCACTTTCAATCATTTACATTTGAAGAATAGTTGAAGGCTTGATCATTTAAGATCATTCGGGTACTTACCATAAATGGACTTTCCAAAATAGAAAACTTTCCTAAAATAGTAAATTACTAAAAATAGAAACTCTTCAGAAAAATCGTGTAACTATTACGAGAGAAAATACAATTATATAGGGGGGGGGGGTGCTGTCTTAATTAATAAAAACTTAGGGCGTTCATGTGGATTCCATAATATGTAATTATATATATATATGTTGATAGTACATCAATTATTTATTTACTTTCTGCAATTTATGAATATTTTCACGATCTTTATTTCTTCTGATCACGGACCAATATCTTATAGGTCGTGGTTGAGGCGTATCATTATTGTTCGTTCGTCGTTGAATTTAATTATCGAATACTCACTAAATGGTGAGTTCTGTAGCCTCGCCTTTAAACTTTGCAAAACTATTTTTTAAACCCGGAGGGAGTACATGCTTGTTTTTATATAACTGAGCACAAGAACTTGATGGTAGCTGGGACCCGAATAATGATTTATAAATTGCATGAGTAGCTTATTGCCAAAGGACTCACATCATGAACTGTTAATTTGCCTATAATGGGTAAGCGTGTAGTACAAGTAAATAGATCTATTGGGTTTGACAGCCCTGTCCGGGGGTATGAATCGAATCCTTTCGAGCACCCAGTCAACGGACAATTTGTATTTAGAATTTAGGTATAAGGCAATAATACCTAGTTATGAGGCAACGTGATTTACATAACAAGGACTATGTGTAACGTCAAGGCTTCGGTGTATGTGCTTTATTGCTTATTAGAAACTTGATGATAAATGGCTTGTCCAGTACAAACAAGTCACACGAATGATACAAAAACTTGTGTTCTTTTTAACTCTTTACAAACTCTATGGATTCCCTTAACATTATTGTTGACTTTTTAAGGCAAGTTTTATTAGGTAACCATGGGTGATGGACGCTGCGTACAGGGAGTTGCGCTAACGTTTAAGAACTTGTATTTTGTTCCCTTTTATATAATCTTACTATCCATGTTTTTCAAAAACTTATGTTATGGGATTTTGTGTAACGTTTTGTGGGACGTATGTTGTTTACTCTGAAAATTCTTTAAATGGTAACTATTTTGTTTTTAAACGCCTCTTTTTGAGTCTTGTTTTCTATTTCCTTGTGTATTTTGCTATGGAATTAACACCTCATCGTTGTATATTTCCGCTGCCCGTGAACTTTGGGGTGAAAAGATTGGTATCATGTGTAAAGGTTATAGAGAATGTCAAAAAAAAAAAATTTTTTTTTACCTAAACTATAACCCTTTTATGCGCGTAGACTCTCGAAAAGCCATTTCATGTGTTATTCCACGGTCTTAGTTTTTGCTATTCGGAGAACTTTATGCACATTTTGGTGCATTACTATTAAATATTATAAAATAAAATTGTTATATTGTAATTGATATATCGTATATATATTATCGATTGATTTATGCTTATCCGCGAAGCATAAAGAATTTGTTTATTTAAAATTTCAAAAATGAAATATTTTTTTATGTAACAAATATTATTGTGCATATTTCATACTATTTATCGATCGTCATGGCATATCCTGAAAAGCATCGTTCATGCATTCGCATTGTCTCATATAAAGTATTATTCATATAGTAATCTTATTTACTTTACTGCAATTTGCAGATCATCAGATGGCCAACCTACCAAACAATAACGAAGTTCGCATTAGCTGCGGACTGCAGCACAAGATTTACTATGAACGGCTGGGTGGAAGAGGAGGAACCCAGTGACTGGAGGAAGACGGAGGAAGTTCCGAAGAAGATCCGGAAATGGAGGAAGAAGAAGAAGAAATGGATGTTTGTGATTACTATGGGACGGCCAGATTGGATACTCCCATATCAGGGGGCGACCCTCTCTACCTCGCCACTGCATCGGATTCTGAGTCTGAGGCTGAGGTTCGAATCTGATAGGCTGAGGCTGTGGTTGAGGAATGAAGGGTCGGGCTGAAGCTGCACCCATACCAATCCTGTTCCTCGCAAATCCTGTTCCTGTAATCTATTGCCTGAGGATGCTACCATTGGTATTGCAGGCTTATACCATTTATGGACTCTTCACTGATACCCAGGTTTGGAAGGGAATCATCTTCATTGCTGCTGTGCTGGTCATAACCCGAGGATCTCACGCCAACGTCACATTTAGGTGGACTGGATGTCTCTTCACCGCAGAGTTAAGCATATTGAGGTGGAGGATGTGCGAGCCGATAATAAGAGACTGAAAGATGATGTTAGACTGTAGTGAAAACGCACTAGTGATGCTTTGGAGAGAGAATGACCGTTGGAAATGGCATTACCATACTTGAGAACGTTGGTTCTATTATGGTTGAGATATCTATTTACGCCGCGTTCTACGATATTCAAGAGCCGCCTTATGCTCTTACCTGAGACTCTATTGGCTCCTGTTACTCACAAGATCCTAGGATCCATATGTTCTGCCCGTGATGCTGCCACTGCTCCTGTACTGATAATGATTGATGCTCCTACCAGAAGGGAACTTCACCATCTGAGCCACAAGGATCTCCACCTCGTGACTCTTAGTAGTTTAATTTTATTAGTAGCATCTTTTGTTTTGTAACCACTAAACTGAATCCTCAGTTAGTGAATTTATGCCATTGGTTGTAACGATTTCTATCTTTTGTGAAACAATGCATTGTGTGTTAACTCTTTGGTAATGAATGATGTAATGGCTACCTTTTTATTTACTACTGTGTTGTTTATGATTGTTGTTATTATTGGTTCGTTTTGTATATGATTTGTGATTATGTCATTATTATAAAATACTCATTGAGGCTTTCTTTGGTTGTGATAAAATCATTGCAACCTATAAGAATGAGCCAAGAGCAGCAATTGAGCGACTCATCACACAGAGGGTAAATGCTGCTGTGGAGGCAGAACGAGCAAGGCAAGGAAATGCAAGAAGACAGGGAGGCAATGCCAATGAAGCTGGGGGCCAAGGTGAGGCGCCAGCTGCTCGAGAATGTACCTTTTCAGGATTCATGAAATGCATCAACCTTTACTGTTCTTCCATAGGACACGAGGGAGTGTCAAGCTATGTAGATGGTTCGAGAAGACAGAGATGGTTTTTGGATAAGTGAATGTACTGAAGCAGAAGTTCAAATTTTGCGGCTGCCACACTTCAGGCGTGCCTTGGACGTGGTGGAACTCCAAGTTGCGTTGTAGGGGGTAGAAGATGCTGTATCAGATTGGCTGGACTGAAATGTAAAGGATTATGACTGAGGAATTTTTCCACGTTTGAGGAAGTGCAACGGAATGGAGCAACGAACTTGATGACTTTGAGGTTAAGGAGTTTGAATAATGCTTACACCTAAGCGCTTTCATGAGCTGTTTGCACCTATGTCCGGAAAATGGTTCCGATGATCGCTAAGAATCGAGCTTCTATCCTGGGGACTAACTGACAACATAAAGGTTGAAGTTATTGGATCCAATCCCATTAGCCTGAATGAAGCTTGTGCGGATGGCAAATGCCCTGATGAAACTAACGTCTCAAGCTCGAATAGAAAGAATTGCCTTTGAGGGAAATAAAAGAAAAATGGGGAAAGCTCACAAGAAAGGGGTGGTTAACAACAGAAACAACATAGGGACACACCAGCATAACAGCTGACAAACCAAAGGCAGGGTAATGCCCGAGCAATGACCACCGCCCCTACTGAGCAAGGTGGGTAAGCTGGGAAACCAAACCGCTTGTAATCGCTTGTTAAAAAGCATCACTATTGTTATTGCAATGTGTATGTAAACAATGTGGAAAGGCATGCCACCGGGCACGAGATTGTAAGGGCAAAGCTATAGCTACGGGTGCTAACTCTACGACCATCTGGTGGAGTGTTATGACTGTGGAGAAAAGGGACACACAAGGAACAATTGTCCAAAGAAAAGGGATCCACAAGGTGAAGAAGCTCGAGGACGGGCTTATGTGATTAGAGATGCTGAGAAACAACAAGGACCGAATGTAGTCACGGGTACGTTTCTACTCAACAACCGTTATGCAACTGTATTATTTGACTCAGGATCTGACAAAGCTTCATAAACACTGTTTAGTCACCTGATTGACATTAATTCCTGTTAATATAGACACTAGCGGATGTTGGGGAATTGGCCGTGGAAAGGGTCGTTAGTTACTATTACTATACTAAGTGGATGTACCCTGTGAACTTATTAAACTCCTTATTTAAAATAGACCTTTGCCCATTGTGCTGGAACTATTTGTCGTAGTTATTGGGTTGGGTTTGGTTTGTTGATCAAAGACGAGTTATAGTATGTGGCAAGAAGGTAGTGCTATTCCTGTGTTTAGAACAAAACATCTGGTAATTGAGGGGTACGTGGTACGTTCCGATTGAAGATAATTTCTTGAATTATTTTTAAGGCAACAAATACATAGATAGAGGGCTCAGCTTGTTCGTGGCACAAGTAACCGAGGAAAAAGAACCAAGGAGAAAACGTTTGGAAGATGACCGGTGATTAGAGATTTTCCCGAGGTGTTTCCTGACGACTCTTAACAGGACTCCACCACTCGCCAAGTAGAATTTAAAATTGAACTTGTACGGGTGCTGCACTGTTGCACGAGCCCCGTTACCGATTATTGGCACCGTCCGAGCTGAAGGAATTGGCGGGACAGTATGCAGAGCTATCAGAAAAGGGTTTATTCGTCAAGCTCGTCACCATGGGTGAGCTCAGTATTATTCGTTAAGAAGAATGGACGGATCATTCCATATGTGGCATCGATTATGCGAACTAAATAAGTTGACAGTCGCAAGAAATCGGTATCCACTTCCAGGATTGACGACCTTGTTTTTCGGATCAACTTCAGTTTCTAGCGTATATACTCAAAGATCGTTCTACGGTACTGGTAATATCATCAACTACGAATTAGGAGAGGAGACATTCCTTATTAATAATTGGCTTTTCGGACTAGGTTACCGGGTCACTATGAATTTCAAGTTAAGTCGTGTGTCGAACCAAGTCCTGCAGAGTATTCATGGATTGATGTATCGAGGTGGCAAGCCATACCTCGACAAATTTGTGGATCCTGTTCTTGATGACATTACTTATCTATTCCTAGAATAACGAAAGAGCAGGAAAACACCTGAAGATCATTTTAGAGTTGCAAAGATGTGCTATTGTATGCCCAAATCTCGAAGTGCTGATTTCTGGCTTTATGTCGGTGCAATTTTTGGTCAGTAATCAAAATAAGGTGTTCACGTGGATCTGCGAAGTTGAGGCTATCCGGAAGTTGGGTCTTTACACCGACAACACGAAAGAAGTCAGCCAATGTTTGGGTTTAGCCGTTTATTACCGAAGATTCATCGAGGGTTTTTGTTGATTTCAAGCCTTAAAAAATTAACGAGAAGAACAAAAAGTATGAATAGGGTACGTAAGAAGATGAGGCATTCCAAACTTTGAAGCAGAAGTTATGCTCCTTCCCCCATCCTATCTTAGCGTTGCCTGAGGGAACTGAAAACTTCGTTGTATACTGCGATGCGTCGCACAAAGGTTTTGGAGCTGTTCTAATGCAGAGGGAAAAGTGGATAAGCATAATGCCGTACTAGGACACTGAAGAAACATGAGGAAAACTACACGACCCATGATTTAGAACTGGGTGCTGTAGTGTTTGCGCTTAGACTCTGGAGACATTATTTGTATGGTACTAAGTGTATGTGTACACAGATCATAAGAGTCTACAGTACATTCTAGATCAAAAAGAACTCAACATGGTCAGCGGCGAAGGGATTGAACTTTTGAGTGACTACGATTGTGAATCCGTTTTCCATCATGGAAGGCCAATGTGGTAGGCCGGATTGCTTGAGTCGATAGCAAGGGACAGAGAAACCATTAAGGGTTAGATTCTTTGGTAATGGTGGGGGTGGGGACGTACACACCAATTACCTGATGAGAATATAACAGGCTCAGACTGATGCAATGAAAGAGGAAAACGTGAAGGCCGAAAATCTTGGAAGGCTGATCAAGCCGATATTTGAGACCCGTTCTGATGGAATTCAATGCTTTGAAGGGCGAATTTGGTTACCATTGTTTGGTGGATTACGGGATTTGATCATGCATGAATCGCACAAATCTAAATACTCCATCCACCCGGGGTCAGACAAGATGTATCAAGACTTAAAGAAGCTCTATTGGTGGCCAAACATGAAAGCTGAGATCGCCACCTATGTCAGTAAATGTTTGACCTGTGCCAAGGTTAAGGCTGAGCACCAAAAGCCATCCGGTCTACTACAACAACCTGAAATCCCAGAGTGGAAGTGGGAGAAAATAACCATGGATTTCGTCTCAGGACTTCCAAGAACGCCATATGTGGTTATTGACTCATTTGGGTTATTGTTGACCGATTAACCAAATCTGCTCATTTCTTGCCGATGAAGAAGACTGACAGCATAGAGAAACTCGCCCAATTATACTTAAAGGAAATTGTATGTAAGCATGGCGTGCCTACGTCAATTATCTCTGATAGAGACAGTTTGTTTACATCAAGATTTTGGAAATCACTGCAAGAAGCGATGGGATACCAGTTGACATGAGCACTGTTATAACCAGAGATGTTGGTCAAAGCGAGAGGATATTCAGACAATGGTGGAAATGTTCGCGATCATGCGTAATGATTTTTGGTAGGTGTTGGGGGGGGCTCGTCCATTTGCCATTAGTCGTATTCTGCTACAATAAAGTTATCATGCGAGCATTAGCTGCACCATTCAAAGCTTTATTATGGGCGAAGTGTAGATCGCCTTGTTTGCTGGTGTTGAGTTGGGAGAGTTGCTAACTCACAGGTCCAGAAATGGTGCTGGGAGAAACTATGAGAAGATAGTGCAATTAAAAATCGGTTATTGACTGCCGAAGCGGCCTTGAAAAGTTATGCTGATGTTAGACGAAAACGATGGGAATTCAAGTGGGTGACATGGTCTTGCTAAAGGTATCGCCTTGGAAGGGCGTAATTCGCTTTGGGAAACGTGGTAAGCTGAGTCCACGGTACATTGGGCCATTCAAAATCATAGAAGAATTGGTCCCGTGGATACAAGTTAGGGCCTTCCTGAGAAAACTCGTGGATTCATAAAAACCTCATGTTTAAATCTAAGAAATTGTCTAGCGGATGAAAACTTGGTTTATCCCTCTTGAAGAAGATCCTATTCGATGACAAGTTGCACTTTATCGAAGGAACCTTAGAATATCATGGACCGCGAAAGTGAAGCAGCTCAAGCTGAGTCGAATTCTATTGTCATGGTGCGATGGAATTCCAGACCGATGGTCAGAGTACACTTGGAGAAAGAGAAGATTTCTTCAAGAAATTACTCGCATCTTTTCTTCGAGTACAAGAAGACAAGTTTAAGGAAATCGAGCAACGGGACGGCGCTCCCTTTAGGAGGGAGGATGATCAACATTCCGTATTCAAGGTCACTATTAAATCTCGACATAATTGCTATTTTTTACTTTTATTAAATTTTGAGTTTTACTTTTCGTCGATTTAGTAAAAATAAAAAAAAATAAAAAAAATAATAATAAAAAAATAAAAAAATCGCCGTTCAGTATAATTCGCGAGCCGTGCTTGCAATCGTTATCCGTCTAAATATCTAAGAGTTAAATTTTATATCTCCACCTCGTTAGCTCGAAAAAAATTTTAAAATTTTGAATCCTTGTCTGTTCCGGTCCTGCCGAATCCTTTTAAAAAAAAAATATTACATAACTTAAGTATATGTTTTTTTTTTCTTACCTTTACTTTGTACAATATTATACAACAAAAAATTTACAAAAAAAAATAATATTTTAAGCCCACAAGCCCAAATTGCAGCCCTATGTAGCCTAACCAACACTCTCAATTTTTTTTTTTTTTCCCAGGCATTGTCTCATGATGGGGTTTTGATGGGTTTTCTTGGGTGTATAAAAGTAAAACCATTTACTCTATTCAAACACTGTGACCCTACAAGTGAAAGAAAGAAAAACAAAACTTTCCTGCTTCTTCCTCTCTATTTCTTACCTTTACTGTCGAGCAAAAAAAAAAAACAAATCATTCAAGAACCACCATCAAAATATTTTCTATTCATATAATCACTCTACACACTCTACAATCATCTACATTGTGTTCTACATAATCTTTATCATCAAATTAAAAAGAAATCACCATGCAAAAGATTTATTAAAATCTTTATTTTTCTAGTTTCTTGAAGTTTTGGGGTGTGAAGATGAGTTAGAAGGTTTGAAGACTATTGTTAAGCATGACTTGGGTGTAATAAATAATCAAAAGTTTTGGATATTAAGGGGTGTTTTGGATCGGCTGATTTAGGGACCCAAAGGATCATTTAGTATTGATTATTTTTCTTGCATTTTATAGGGATTGTGAGCTTCAAAACTCTCTTGATTTAATATTTTTTGATAATGCATATGTTTTTATTTTTATATATGTTTTGGATATCCACTGAATGAATTATTTGGTTTTTGAGGTGTTTGAATTAATTGTGGTTATGATTAGAGGGTGGAGATAGGACTTAGTTAAAGTGTATTGGTGAAGTGATTTTGCGATGAAAATAGTGTTTGAGTGTTTTGGTATAGGGCATTTTATGCAGAATATTAAAGCCCGGGTTTTGATTCAGTAAACATTGATAAGTTAAAAAAACTTGTTTAAGAATTATGATAGAGCTTGCCATGACGATAGTTTTCATGTATGGATCGCCTTCTAACTACTTAAAAACGAGTTATATGGCAAATTGAAACTAGAAAAAGCCGTTGTAAAAATCCAGTTTTTTTGAGTATAATTAGTTGCTGTCAGGAATTTGAAGGGGCTGTTTCGTCATTTTATAATCTGTTTCGGCCCTCGGCCAAAACACGAAAGTTGTTCTTTTTTTGGTTGCCGTTTTATGCACGCTGAGGTCGGTTAAGTCTAGAATCAAGTAAAAATGGGTCTAAACGCTAAGGCAAAACCGGGGTTGTCATTTTTAAGAAACTGCCCAGACTTGATGCAAGGGCATTTTCTTCCATTTTCCTGTCGATTTCGGGTCTCGGCCAAACTAAAAGATGTCCGGAACGTCGTTTACGTATACTGGGTACTTTAGTGTCGAGATGTGAAAATGTGTTTTTAATGGGTCGTTTCGAAAAGGGTCAGATTGGCAAATGTGTAATAAAAAGGTTAAAAACTTATAAAGGAATTGGTGGGTTGCTGATTTTTATTAAAAATGGGGAATTTGAGCGATTTAGAGTCCGTTTGAGCTTATGAAATGTTAACGAAAATAACTGGGCGATATATATATTATTGGGTACGTTTCGGTTACATCTATAAAAATATAAGTCTAAAAATAGATACTTTTATAAATTATGATTTATTCACATAGTATAGGTGTACAGGGAAAATCATGGATAAAGTATATAATTTAAATTATTGGCGGGTGAGACGTCATCGGAAACTTAAACATTCTATTTATCGGTATTCATAACTTACCAAATGGGACTTCAAAATAGAAACTTTCCTAAAATAGTAACTTACTAAAAATAGAAACTCTTCAGAAAAACATCGTGAACTAATACCGAGAGAAATACAATTATTATAAGCGTCTTAATTAATAAAACTTAGGGCGTTCATGTGGATTCCATAATATGTAATTGTATATATATATGTGTGTAGTAAAATCTATTTATTTACTTATGCAATTTATGCATTTTACACCGATCTTTATTTCTTCTGATCACGGACCAATATCTTATAGGTCGTGGTTGAGGCGTATCATTATTGTTCGTTCGTCGTTGAATTTATTATCCGAAACTCAACTAAGGTGAGTTCATAGCCTCGCCTTTAAACTTTCAAACTATATTTATAAACCCCGCGAGGGAGATACATGCTTGTTTTATAAACTGAGCACAAGAACTTTATGGTATGCTGGACCCGAATATGATATAAATTGCTATGAGTAGCTAAGCGGGTCAAAAGACTCACATCATGAAAACTGTTAATTGCTATAATGGGGTAAGCGCTTAGTACATGTAAATAGAATCTATTGGGTTGACGTGCCCTGACGGGGGTATGAATCGAATCTTTCGAGCACCAGTCATCGGTCAATTTGTATTTATGAATTTAGGTATAAGGCAATTATACTAGTTATGAGGCACGTGATTTACATACAAGTTATGTGTAACGTCAGGTTCGGTGATGAGCTTATTTGCAATAGAATGATTCAATGGCTTGTCCGTACACAAGTCACACGATGACATAAAACTTGTGTTCTCTTTAACTCTTTACAAACTTATATTGATTCACTCAACTTATTGTTGACTTTTTAGCATGTTTTATTAGGTACCAAGGGTGATGGGACGCTGGTGACGAGGGTTAGGAGTCTGCGCTAAGTTTTAGAACTTGTATTTTTGTTCCATCTTTATAAACTTACTATCATGTTTTTCAAACTTATGTTATGATTTGGTAAGTTTCTGTTGGGACGTAAAATTAAGGTTGCATGAGCTCGGTTTGGATCAAAAAGGTAAAACACATATGTTTTTTAGTTCAAAGCTTTTAACAATGGTTTAAGAATGATCATATGAACATTATAAGAGTATGAAAACAGAATGTGAGCTTATAGAACCTGGTTTTGAGCTTATAGCTTGGAAACTGGTCGAAATCGGGACTTTTAGCTTCGTACACCTAGAATAACAACTCTGGGGCTTCTTTTCTTGGTTTCTCTGCTTAAATTCTGATCTTGGGACTTTTATAGATCTTCTATTTCTGCTTTGGGAATATTAGAACTCCATTTGTGTATAAGAGAGAAGTTGTGGGGGATGGTTTGAAATAGAAGGGTTTTACCCCTATTTATAGGATCGAATGACCCTTAAGGACCAAGGAAACTTAATGGCCAAGTCTTGGACATGTGTAGCAGCTAGGGGATGATGAGGAGAGGCTATAACATAAGTTATCAAAGGTAGAAAGTAGCATAGAGGTGTTGGAAGGTTTATAAGGCGTGTTTGTGTGCCACGGCTTGAAATGAGGCACCAAGACGTGATGTGGCTTTTCTTGGAGGCCAAGCAGATGATTCAAGTGCTTTTAAGCAACTTGTGGGTGAAGGAGGTGCATCATGTAGGTGTTTGGATACAAAGTTGAGTTTTAAAATGGGTCAAAAAGAAAGAAATGGTGTCGCGAGTTCAATAGAGCACGAATAGGATTTTTAAGCTTGAATTTCATATTCATTTGATTAGTGATGATAGATTATGGATTATAAGGTTTGTATTAAGAGTTATTAACAAGATTTGATAGGTGGTTCGGGTTTAAAATGGGTGAAAACAAGCAAACATGTCGAATGTTCATATTAGGGCATGGTTAGGGTCTCTTGGATTTAATTCGCATACATTTGAAGTAAAATGATGAAATGATGATAGAATATGATTGATTATGTCATAAGTTAAGTTATTACAACTTATTTGAGTGTTGGTTGAGGTTTAAATGGATAAAAATCAAGAAACGGGTCATGGTTTACTATTTAGCTCGAGTTAGGGTTTCTAACTTGGATTTCTTGTAATTTCATGAATTAAGAATGAATATAGAATATAAATGAAGTGGATGACTTGCTTGTAACTTATACTTGATAGATTGTACAAGATTACTTAGAAAAACGAAGGTAAAACGGCTATTTTGGATATCGTGCATTAATGACTTGTACATTATGCATTAAAGGACTTGTACCTTATTTTGGAGGGAAAGTATATTCAAATGAGATGTTATATTACTTGTACATGAGCTTTGATCACTTGTACATTCATCTTAAATGTTTACATTACCCAAAATTAGGGTTTAGGCATAAATGTTAACGGTTTAAGCTCATTTGGTATTATCGTCGTGAAAACTTTGTTAAATGAATAACGTATATGATAAAATGGATATTAGATTGTTGACTTGACATGTTATGATGTTTGCTTGATATATATGAAGATAGGATTGTCATAGGTAGGTTGTGTGAGCTCGTTTAACTTTAGTTATGCAAGTTACGTTGCATAATAAGAGATTAAAGCAAAAATTTCCCCGTGAAAAAGTGATATATTATATAATAAGTAGATATTGCATTGATGAAATACTGTAAAATTACGGGTTATTATATGTTCCCTCCATACCTTTTCTCTATGGCCTCCATTAGCAACTTTGCATCTTGATATGAGTGGAACTTCAGTTGATCTTTGTTTGGAAGTGCCATTAACAGGGTTGCTC
>BQNB010052614.1:20707-40411 GCA_026074375.1 Tanacetum coccineum
CTCTCTTTCTCTCTAACACGCAGATTACTCTGTTGGCTTTCTCATAAAATCTTGTCTAGCTCCACCACCAACTCAAATCAAGTGGGGATACCCGGGTTTTAAAAAAAATTAGTCATGTCTTTTTTCCGGTTTCAAAATCGTAGGCCCTCATTTCATATCAATCACACATTTCTATTTACAATTTTTTTTTATTTTTCTTTTATATATTTATAAAATAAATATAATATATCATTTATAAATTTTTTTCTCTCCAATTTTTTTTCTTAAAACATACACCAAACCTAAATCCAAATCCTTTAACAAACCAAACGGACCCTAAATGTATAAAAAGCATATATTTATATGAATTCGATTTTCGGTTCTATTCGGTTTACATGTTGTCAAAATCATATTCAAATTGAAAATCAAATATTTAATTCGGTTCGATTCGATATTAATAGACTCGGTTAGGTTACAATGGTTTTTTTCGATTTGGTTTTCGGTTCCTATGTCTATTACCCGAATTGTGAACACCCCTTATCGAGGTATCGTCATTTCCTTCGTTAGTATTCCTACTTTTAAATTTTTGTCCCACATCAGGACTTGTTTTACCATTTATTTTTCACTTACTTTCTATTTTTCTACAAACGTAAATTTGTTACTGTAAAGTGACTTGTTTTTCCATCATTAAGGAGTGAAAAGTAGGTTAACATAAGATCAAAAATTTACTGTTTGCGCTTTTAAACTAGTGCAATGTAGGCTTTTTGCTATGTTAACACACTTATAAGTAATTGTGGTATGTATTTTAAACTTACATATTATGAATGTCACAAGTTGGTTCATTACATATGGCTGAATATTTCATTACACAAACACATCAATGAAGACTTGTTCGTTACAGTACTTGAACCCGCAACCTCTTGGTCGGGAACATAAGTCTCACACAGGTACTGCTAGGCCAAATGCTTTTGATTCTTTCTATTTATTTAATATCTAATGTGTTATTCAACTAAATCACAAAACCAACTTCTACTAAAAATCTATTGAAGTCACTAATCTAATTTCCTCAATGCATCAAATATAGTTTGGCGATTAAACCATCACCACCGTTCGGGTAAAACCCACCTGCAACACTCTCTTTTCCGGTTCCATACACAATTCTTAGTATTTCTCGTGGCGTTCGGCCATATGCCAATGAATCTTTATCACCTGCTAGCACGTTCCCTTTTATCTTCCTTTCGGCCCCTAGCTCAAGTGGCACACTGAGCCCTTCATCTTTTAAACCGTTACTGCCTAACTTGTTTCGTAGTTGTGATATTTTGTTTGTGAACTCACCTACAGTTATATCGTAAGGAACCACCTTTTCTTTTGCCCGTTCATAAAGAAGGCTTCTGATGACCGCGTCTTGACCTGATTCTACTCCCAATAAGCCCGCTACAAGCTGATCATCATTGTTTTTAAAAATCTTATAAGATTTGCAAATGCATAATACATCAGAAATGAATTAGTAAACTGTGATTTTAACAAAGAAAATGACCTTAGAGGGAGTTTATATTATGTGTTAGCAAAATTATTCATATATTTAATTGCAAAGATTTATTCATTTTAAGCAGCATAGTTATTTCTTGTGACAATCAAATAAATACCTTTCTAGAAACCGGGCTATGGAGTTTAGGATTTGCACCAACGTATCCGGTAAGGCCAACGTAAGGGATGACATAACACGAAATAAGATAATTGATGTCATTAGCATAAGGATCAAAAGGTGGAGACAAAGGCTCCCCAAATGCATTATTCATAACAGTTGCAAATGATTCGCTACTTAGATTCAACAATGGCCTTGGAAATCCTCGTACCGTCTTCTTAATCGCCCTAGATTAATAAAAACCAAAAAACCAACATCAATTAGTAACAAAAAAAGAGCAACATGGCATATATATAGCCAAAACTCTAGCAAGTCCAGATATATATTTAAAGGGTACGTGAACATACCTTAGGTGACCAATTTCTTGATAACCAAATTGAGTGATTATGTCTTGAACAACAAGACTAAGATTAGCCTGCTTTGCACCGATTGGCGATTGGCCGCCAGCAGCTAGATCAGGTTCTATGGTATCTAGACCCTTACCCAAGGATCCAAACAAGAAATACTCGGCTTCAAAATACTCTAGATTTAACGGAAACTCTAAAAGATTTTTGTCGCTTTTGGGTAAGAAAAACGCCGAGTGCACGTTAGTGGAGGCGAGGAGAAGTATGAGGAATGTGGAAACGATCATGGTCGTGGTAGTGGTGGCGATCATGGTTGTGGTAGTAATGGCAAAATGCAGTAAGAACTTACTATTCTTAGATTAGTACGTACTATTATGGTTTGAATTTATTTTGTGTATGTTTGAATCCAACTTTTATAGGCATTTAAGTAGTGGAACTGTCGAATAAAGTGCCACATGGCGGAGTTGGAACATGACACGTGGAAAATAAACTTTATCCCAAAGAATAAGAGTTGGGAGATGTTCATGGTGACAAAAATCGATACGTAGTACATTATGGTGACAAAAATCGATACGACGCAAGACTGACGCATAAAATGAGCTACTAGAATTCCCGTTAGGAGTTACATAGTAATCAATATCTTATTTGCTACCTATTTGATATACCATTAAAACTAGCGACTTCTCACATTTATATATTATAAAACATACAATTAGCGTTACAAAAACGACCAACGTTGGTGTCGTTTTGGTCGTGGGCTAAGAGTGGCCTGTTTTGTTTGGTCCAGTTAGTTCCTTTTTTTTCTTTCTTTCTTTCTTATTTTTTTGGGAAAATTTCATATATACCTAATAAAACTTTTTAAATTACATATTTTTTCAAAATACAAGTTTTCAATGCATAATGTACAATGAAATTAAAGCATGTTTGGAGAAATATGTAAATATTAAAGTTTTTTTGATGATACATGTAAATGCCCCTATTTTTTTCCCTTTACACGTTTCATTTGTTAGTACATGTGTCCAGAACCATCTTCTTCCCCCATCCCCAAAATTGCACCGCCCTCCCCTCCGAATCCCTATTCCAGGCATAAACATGTCGCACTCGGGTTAAAATCAAAGGGTGGTTGATGGTTTCGATTGTTTGTTTACCCTTAAACCCTGTGGAAATGGGCTGATTAGTCCGACCCTTTTCTTTTGATGTAACAACCTTATCCCGAAGCTTCTTCACCACATACTGACCGTCTCATTCTCTTCCTATTTTCTTGAACCCTCTTCCCCCAATTCTTTCCAACATATTCCAAATCATAGCTACGGTAAAATTAATTCATTTGTGTATGTTTGAAAATGATTTATGTTTGTGTAAAATGTTTTTTTATATAACTTATGGTGTGTGTTTTTTTTGTAGTCGTCGGTTGCAAATGAGGATTTAGATTTATAATGACTTCAATCAATGGTATTAGTGTTGTGTGCAAGAAGACTGATGTTGACAAGATGGAGTTAAGTTTGTCAAGATGTTGAAGATGATTTGGGTTGCGGATGAAAGTATATATGGAGAGAGGACTAGAGTGTCTACCCATGCGTTTGATGTAAGTATTAAAATATATGGTTTGCGGTATGTTTACTTTTTCAATTTTCCTATTAAGCTTGCCTATATTTATGTTATTATGCATGAGCAGACCATCACATTTAAGTTATTTACTGCAATTGGACCCTTAATCCCATATCCAAAAAGAGATTGTTGTAGAAGAATGATGCTAATTTAGCTTCCTTTCCTGGGATTTTATATCTTTTACTGTTGTGGATCTAAATTCCCTTTCTGATTCACTATTGTCATTGACTATTTGGAGTGGGATACATTTTGGGTTCATTACACAATAGCTATCGGCAATGATATTAGTAATTGCCCTTATTTGTTCATGTACACGTTACGTTGAAAAAGTGTTTGATCACATGCTTGTTGAATACTATAGCCGCCTCGATACAATTTGAGACATACGAGTTTGTTAAGCTAAAAAACAGGTAAACGAAAAAATTCTTAAAAAGTTTATGTATATATATATCAAATTACGAGATGGTTTTATTAAGAAATTTGAAAAGTATCACTTTTATTTCTACAAAAAGAACCTTACCTGCCTCACAAAACCGAAACCTAGATTGTTGTCTTATGGTGCCAATCGTTATGTAAGCTTATGGGAAAAAACATATGGTCTATGAATTTAAGTGAATATATCTAGATTTCATTCCGTTCTCCATTTTTGCTAAATATTTGGAAGCACGGTAATTCATCTCATTGCAGGTCCGTTTTCGTGGTGTTTGGCGACGGGATCCAAAGGAAGGTACTAAAGAGAACAAGGTGGAAAGTTGTAACTACCGTTCTTCCTTACTTGCAATATGCCCCGCTCCTGGACATACTTTTGTATATTTATATTATTTTAGTAATGTATATTGTAATTAATTGTAAATGTTTTATACCAATTATCAGTACATGGATCATAGGCGTGTTTGTTACATAGAAGACGTGCTCCATATCTTGATTAGAAGACGCAGAGAATAGTGTACGTAGTTTTTATTGTGAATAAAATATGGTGACTAAGTCATAAGCAGCAAATACTAAAGAGGATAATTGTTTTACAGGATAAAATTCTCGATGTGTACAATGCCGAAGCCATCAGACGCGGCTACATGGAGCGTACCAAAAACATGTTGACGAGAAAATAGACTCCAATGAATGCAAATGTTCAAAAGTTTAATCAATTAGTGGGAGAAACGCTTGTTCATAGTGGGGAGAACGATGAAGATTGGATGACGAGGGTGGAAATATTGTTTAAAACACACACGAGTGGGGATTTTAAGCACAAGAGCGCTTAGATTTTTTTGAAAGACAAGCACAAGTGAAAAAATCTCGAATCGACATTGGCAAGAAGAAATCGTCTTCGGGTTACCGACGAGGAAACGAAGCATTTTGGAGAAGATGTGTTGCCTCGGCCACCCGGGTTACAATGAATTGCTAAGAGTCAACGTTCCTCAAACTCGACCGTTAGTTTCGGTTCTAACCCGTTGATGTATCAAGAAATGATCCAACAACAATACGAGTCAGACCGTAACGCAAAAATAGAGGTTATCGAGCGAGAGACGAACGAGAGAATTAGTTTATACCATTCTTAAATGATTGCCGAGGACATGAAAGTGCTACAAATCGACACACGCGGGATGGATCGGTCGACGCGGCTATCATCAACGCCCAAAAGGCACGAGTTCGAGCGCTATATCCACCACTAGACTAGTCGACGCGGCTTATCATTAACTTTATGTTTTTTTAATTTAATGTCTTTTTCGTATTTTTTAATTCCTATGTAATGGTTTTTATTTATTCAATGTAATGTTTTTTTTATTTTAATGGATTTAGTTTTAGTTATATTGTGTATTTTTATTTTTATGTAAATGAAGAAAAATTGGCCAACGGCACCAGATTTCTGGTGCCAACGGATACCTGCCAAAATATGATGCCAAAGGGTTTCTGGTGCCGTTGTGGTTTTTTTTGACGTGGCATCACTTTTTTGCTATTTTTGCCAACGGCACCACCCCAACGACACCGCGATACCCAGCTCTCTAAGTTATCGCAATCCAATAAATCATTTTCCTACTTGTTGACTATCAAATGCATATAATTTAAAAGATGTGATACTGGTACCCTTTAAAACACAAGTAACACCATTCAACTTTTCCTTTTATAGTTTTGACAAAAAATACATAATTAAAAATATAAAGTTTGATAAGTCCAAAGTATATAAAACCTACAAAATACATAGCAGAAATTAAAATCATAAAAACCTGTTTATTCTGTTAATAAAGTGTGTAATCTGTTAGTCCATGATTAGTCAAAGTCAATTATATATGATTAGTCAAAGTTATTTATGCCAGTTAAATTAATAGTCATTATGTATTGGGCTCAAGCCCGTATTCTAGAATAGTCTGTACACTCCTATATATTGTATCAATTGTTTTGAGGAATACAAGACACAAATTATATCTCTAAACCCTTTCTTACATGGTATCACGCCTAATTAAACCCTGACCGATCCTGGAAACCTTCTTCTTCCTAAAAACCAATCGTTCCCCTCTAAAATCGTGCTAGGTCACGAAGTTTATTGTCGTGCAAAGGTCACGCTGTTTATTAAGTCGTGCAAGGTCACGTCTGTGTTTTTGTTCTTCGTGCAAGGTCACGAAGCCAAGTTATCGTGCAAGGTCACGGTTGATTCTATTTGTTTTTGTTACTTACGTACTTCCCCACACAATTGTTATTTGTTTTGGATTCTATTTAAAGATGTCTACTAGTGACTTATTGGCTACATTATTAAACCAATTAGGGTTAAATAACTCATCTGCTGCTAACGCGTCCAAAAACAAAGAGGTAAAACCTTCCCAGTTTCCTGCTCCTGTCACGAATCCTAACCTAGTGGCTTACCAAGCATTTGGCCCAATTGGTCCAAGTTACTTTGATCCACCAGCCCCTATGTATGGCCCTGCTCCAACATATATACAGGCCCAAGCCAGGGTTCCTTCGGGTCAAGCAATAATTTTACCTCATGCTTTCACTGTCGGGTCTCTTCATGATCTCACCACTGGCGCATGGAATATGGATACAGGTGCGAGCTCTCACCTTAATGATTCTGTTACTAATCTAAGTGAAGTTTTTAATTTGTGTATGTATCCGTCTGTCTCGGTTGGTGACGGCCATTCCATACCCGTCACCAATACGGGCCATAGTATTTTGCCAACTTCCGTTAGACCTCTTCACCTAAATAATGTCCTTATCACTCCTCATATTGTCAAAAACTTAATATATGTTCGTCAGTTCGTTCGTGATAATAATTGCACGATTGAATTTGACGCGTATGGTTTTTCCGTCAAAGACTTTATGACTCGTCGGGTGCTTCTCCGATGTGATAGCACGGGGGATCTTTACCTGGTCACGCATCCTTATCTAATCCCTCATGCTTTCCTCGTCAGTCAACATACGTGGCACAAACGTCTTAGACATCCAGGAGGTGACATGCTACGTCGTCTTGTTTCTAATAATGTTATTTCTTGTAATAACGAAAAACCTCTTGTTCTTTACCATGCTTGTCAGCTTGGCAAACACGTGAGGCTTTCGTTCGTCAGTTCAAATACTGTCGTTACTTCTTGTTTTGACATTGTTCACTTGGATGTGTGGACTTCACCCATACCAAGTCTCTCAGGGTTTAAATACTATATTTTGTTTTTAGATCACTATTCGCAGTTGTTTGGGTTTATCATTTGCTTAATAAATCTGATGTTTGGTCTAAATTTGTTTTGTTTCGTACCTATGTTCGTACTCAGTTCAAGTGTGAAATTCGTTCATTTCAGTGTGATCATGGTGGAGAATTCGACAACCGTAACCTTCACAAACTTTTTGCCAAAAATGGTATACAGTTTCAGTTTTCATGTCCCAAAACATCCCAACAAAATGGCAAATCCGAACGAATGGTTCGTACCATAAATAATCTCATTCGAACTTTACTTTTTCAAGCCAATCTTCCACCCACATTTTGGGTTGAGGCTCTCAATATGGCCACTCACTTGCTTAATATTTTACCTTCCACTGCAATTACCAATGAGATACCTTATACTCACTTGTTTGGAAAGCAGCCGGACTATAGCCTTTTACGCACTTTTGGTTGTTTATGTTACCCTCACCTATATCCTAATCACAAACTTGAACCACGTGCCACACCCTCCATATTGTTGGGACACGCTTCCAATCATCGTGGGTATCGATGTCTTGACTTACACACAAATAAAATAATTATCTCACGTCATGTTACCTTTGATGAAACCGTTTTTCCATATGGATCAACTCAACCCAGCTCGGTACCCACCTACACGTTTTTAGATGACTCACCCGATATTCCAACTCAACCCATTCGGTCCATTCCCGTTTTGGACCCCGATACTATACACGCAACTCATACACCTCCACCAAATACTACTCCCACTAATACAAATATAGCCCCTTCAGCCCAACCTGAATCACCACCCCACGCTACACCATCCCATAACTCCCCAACCCAACAATCCACTACAGCCCATGATACTCCACCACATATCCAACATACGCACGTGGCCCAACAAACACCTGAAATCGATCATGAACAACCTCCCACGGCTCAAAATGAAATTCCACCTCTTATAATTCCCAATCCACCTGAAAACCCGAACCCTGACTCGGTTCACCCCATGGTCACGCGTTTTCGTGTCGGGACTAATCGTCCCACTGAGCGTCTTAATTTGCATGTATCTTCGGTTTCTCCCTTACCAAAATCTTATCGTGATGCGTTTAGTGATCCTAATTGGCAAAATGCTATGCGTGATGAATATAGTGCACTTATTAAAAACAGAACTTGGGTTTTAGTACCTCGACCTACCGATACGAATATAGTTCGTTGTATGTGGCTTTTTCGCCATAAGCATTTGGCAGATGGCACGCTTAGTCGCTACAAGGCTCGTCTTGTGGCGAATGGTAGTACTCAGTTAGAGGGAGTTGATGTTGATGAGACCTTTAGTCCGGTTGTTAAACCGGGTACTATTCGGACTGTTCTTAGTTTGGCTGCTTCTCGACATTGGCCGATACATCAGCTTGATGTCAAGAATGCCTTTTTACATGGTGATTTATCTGAGACAGTTTATATGCATCAGCCACCAGGTTTTCGGGACTCTAAATATCCTGATCATGTGTGTTTATTACAGAGATCTCTTTATGGGCTCAAGCAGGCTCCTAGAGCTTGGTTTCAGCGGTTTGCATCTTATATCACTCGAGTTGGTTTTCATTCTAGCCGTTGTGACTCATCTTTATTTATATACAAGCATGGGCCGGATACTGCTTACTTATTATTATATGTTGATGATATTGTGCTCACAGCTTCTTCTCAGCCTTTGTTACAACGGATTATTGCTTCATTACATCAGGAGTTCTCTATGACAGATCTGGGCTCTCTTAATTATTTTTTGGGTATCTCTGTTACACGCGATTCTTCTAGGATGTTTTTGTCTTAGAAGAAATATGCTGTTGAGATTCTTGAGCGAGCTCATATGGCTAATTGTAATCCCTGTCGGACTCCTGTTGATACCGAGTCTAAACTAGGAAATGATGGTGATCCAGTATCTGATCCCACTTTATACCGGAGTCTTGCGGGTTCTCTTCAGTACCTTACTTTTACTCGCCCTGATATTTCTTATGCAGTACAACAAGTTTGCCTTCATATGCATGATCCTCGAGAGCCTCATTTCTCGGCTCTTAAACGATTTTGCGGTATGTTCAGGGTACTCTGAATTATGATTTGCAATTATTTTCTTCATCTACCACAGATTGGTTGCTTAATACTGATGTGGAATTGGAGCTTGGTTGTCCCACGACTCGAAGATCGACTTTAGGGTATTGTGTATTTCTTGGCAACAATTTACTATCTTGGTCCGCTAAGCGTCAGCCAACACTTTCTTGTTCAAGTGTAGAGGCAGAGTATCGTGGCGTTGCCAACGCTGTTGCTGAGACGTGCTGGTTAAGGAATTTACTACGTGAGTTACACACCCCTTTGTCTTCCGCTACGCTTGTTTACTGTGATAATGTCAGTGCTGTCTATTTATCTTCAAATCCAGTTCAGCATCAGCGTACGAAGCATATAGAGATCGATATTCATTTTGTTCGTGATTTAGTAGCTGCTGGTCAGGTTCGTGTTCTGCATGTTTCTTCCCGTTATTAGTTTGCAGATATCTTCACTAAGGGATTGCCTTCAGCGTTGTTTGAGGAGTTTCGCACCAGTTTAAGCGTCCGGTGTCCTCCCGCTCCAACTGTGGGGGAGTGTTAGTCCATGATTAGTCAAAGTCAATTTTATATGATTAGTCAAAGTTATTTATGTCACTCAAAGTTATTTATGCCAGTCAAATTAATGGTCATTATGTATTGGGCTCAAGCCCGTATTCTAGAATAGTCCGTACACTTCTATATATTGTATCAATTGTTTTGAGGAATACAAGACACAAATTATATCTCTAAACCATTTCTTACATAATCTGCTAAAATAATACAAAACGTAAAATTATAAAGTCTCACAAATAAAAAATTGGAAAAAACAATAAAAAATTATCTTATACTCTAAATAAAGTGTTGGCTAATTAGAGGTAAGAATCTTGCTAAAAAAAAAATTAGAGGTAAGAAGAGTAAAAGAATACCCACCGTAACAACCATAATCTAGATTCAAGTTATACTAAAAAGTAAGATGGTTACAGTATGCATGACGTTAAAAGTGTTGTATTCTATTTTGGACGCATAAAATATGTATTTTTTTTCCACCTAAAACACCCATACATCAATTCGAAGTTTCCTTGTTTCCCTCTTATTTGTGGTATTTAAACAACCAAATAACATGCATGAACAAACCATCAATATCAACTATGGACTATTCTCTTTCAAACCACTCGCCAGAATCATCCATAGGCTCATCACCCGATCAGTTCTCCCATTGGGACACCAATTCTCTTCCATTCGACGAAAACGACTCCGAAGAAATGCTTCTTTTGGGCCTCTTAACTACGGGCTTTGACACCACAACTTCTTCCCAAGAAGTTACTTCAAAAACACCAACCAAGATAACCACTTCCTTTAGAGGCGTTAGACGTCGTCCTTGGGGTAAATTTGCAGCCGAGATAAGAGATTCCACAAGACATGGAGCAAGAGTATGGTTAGGTACATTTGATAGCGCGGAAGAAGCTGCGTTGGCTTATGATCAAGCTGCTTTGGCAATGAGGGGTTCGTCCGCGATATTGAATTTTCCTATGGATAAAGTGAGGGAGTCTTTGCATGAGATGATGGGTAGTAAATGCGAAAATGTAATGCAAAGTGGCGGTTCGCCTGTGATGGCTTTGAAGAAGAGACACTCAATGAGAATGAGAGATGCAAGTAAGAAGAAGAGATCAAAAGAAAAGGAGTTGGAGAATGTGGTTGTGTTTGAGGATTTAGGAGTTGACTATTTGGAACAATTATTGACATCTTCTATAGAAAGCAAAACTTAGTTTGTATTTTGTTTCTTTCTTTTTCTTGTTGATTCATTTATCTCATCAAATCAAAATTTGTAAATTTGGGATTTTGATTATTAATAATATTCTAGTTTGTTAACACCAAAAGTAATGAATTTGAATCGATTTCTGCAGCATAGATCGATGACCAAAGTATTGAAATGTCAACGATTGCAAGAACGTAAGTTGCAACATTGAGCTAGTACCGACCCAACTTCTCGGTCCAACCTGAATTATCTTGTTAACTATAGCTTACTTGGAAATGCATGCACATATATATTGGTAACTTGCATGGTTCGTAACATCGATCTTGTGTGTTTCTGTCAAGAGTGCTTATTAGGTTCAGGAGTTCTAGTCGACAATTCGACATAGTCTAACGTTGTGTGTAGTCATGAGTTTTTATAAATGCGTTAAGGTAGGGTAGTGAGCTGTTTGGAAGCTTGCATAGGCCTTGTATGAGCGTATTTCTATTCAATGTTTTGAGTTTTGACAATTTTTGTAACATGCGGGTCGGGATCGGGTAACACACCGTAAAAGACACCACGCATTCTTTTGGGCTGGGGCAGGCTAAAGTGTCTTATACTTTGGGCCGGATCAAAACGGTAACGGGTCAGCGAGTCGGATAGCAGGTCGCAGATGGTTTTCCTAATGTTTGTATAGTTTTATAATTGTCATACGGGTAAAGGATAATAGTCCAATTTGAGTTTTGGAAAGGATTCTCAATCGAAATAACAATAGTCAAAGAATGAAAGAAACTTGCTTTATGGTCAAGAAACTACAATGGCATACTCAACCATGACATTCGGGAACGAGACACTAACTCATCATATGCACATAAATTTTGTAGTGAGTATAAAGGGTTTTGATCAAGAGTGGCTAAAACAAACCCCGAATCAAAAGTTATGTTTGTTTTTCTCAGTTTTTGGATTTTTGCTGTTAGGTTTTTTATTTTTTCATTAGAGGGCCATATTTTCTATAAGTTTGAAATCTCTTTCACAAACAGTTACCGCATGAATTTAGACAGTTATTTAAAATATAAAGATTTTTCAATAGGTAAATACGATTATGATGGTATCAAAAGCGTCTCAAGGCTTTTTGTGGACTAAAGCCAAAATATTAAATGCGACATTTTCGACAATAATTGTTTGTTGTCAATGTTAATAATTTAAGGGACATGTTAATAACTAGTTATATTTCAAATTTGAATATCCGAAATTTGCGTTGACGGTTTTATGTTATACCCATTATTTTAGCTAAGGGTATGTTTGTTTTTGCCAAAAACATCTGAATCGCGTCTGACGTCTGACCAGTCAGACGCGGTCAGACTTTCCGGCTGTTTGTTTTTTCTTTCAGATTCAGACGCGATCAGATGGTAGATGTCTTACTTGGGTCAGATTTGAAAATCAATTACTCCCTCTGATTAGTAACATCTACCTTCAAACCCTCCAAACTCATCACCAAATTATGAATTATGAACTTATAAATTTATGGAGTAGTTGAAATTTTTTAGGAAGAAGATGAAGTTTCATTGCTTTGAGGAAGAAGACTATTTTGAAAAAAGAAAAACAAAGTAGAAAGTATTATGGTCAGTAGGTCACGTGGGTGCCAAATTAAAAGGAATAGTTTCATATAATTATGGGGTGGTTATAATAACTCTCTTAAAAAGCGGTACCCTGCTTGGTTTATTGATTTTTTTATTTTTAATTATTTTTTTATTTTTATAATTTTGTTTATATTATACAATAATGAAACGTATAATGCGGAACAAAAATTATAAAGTTTAAAAAGTCAAAATTATTAAACTGTCAAAAGGTACGGAACAGAAACAGATAAAAAACTGTGTTGCATTGTCGAATTCGCCAAAATCGAACCGAACCGAACTACTAATTTGGTTCTCGGGTTGGATATGGGTTTGGCACTCCGAACCGAAAACCGAATTCGTATAAATAAATATATTTATATATATAAATACCATTAAAATGTTATCATAATAATATTAAAAAAACACTTCTTATGCTAATAATAATTTTTTGTTTACTAAAAATCTATGTAATTATTAAAAAAAAAAATAGTGAAATTCGGGTTATTCGGGTCAACCCGAGAACTGAACCGAATTCGAATTCGGTTTTCGGTTTGGTTCGGTTGAATTCTAATTCGGTTTTCGAGTTGACCCAAAAAAAAATTAACCGAATAACCCGATAACCGAACCGATCAACACCCCTAGTTATAAGCTTTAAAAACTTCAGCTGAATTACTAATTTAGTTCGGTTTAATTCAAAAAAATTAGTTCAGTTTATGTATACTTTAAAAAAACGAACAATAAAAATCATTCAGACAATTTAAAAAAAACAAACAACATTATTTGATTCAGATTCAGACTTTATGACCACCTCTTACTAGTAAGATGTGGTAATCAGATTCAGACCAAAAACATCTTAATGAAACAAACACACCCTAAGTCTTTTCAATTCAGATATCCGAAATTTCAGATAAAAAATTTATATATCCGAATACCCAAAATTTCGTATTAAGTAATATTTACGTGACACAAAATTTTAGGACCGGACTCATTTTGAAAAAATTCAGGAACTTTTACAAAAAAATTACATTACGACAAACATTCATCGGGGTCTTGTGAACCCACGGGAAGCCCCCTAGGTCCGCCGCTGCTATCAAAATTAATGTAGGATCAATGCTTCTTTTAATCGAGTTAGAGTGGAAGGGCAAAATATATTTTCTCACTTTGCTAATATAATATAAAAACTTGTATGATTCTATAAATGAGATCATTTTTTGTCTCTTATATTTAGGTAAGTGTTGTCAGGTACCTTTCATGAACATAAGCCCAAACACCCAATTATCATTTCGTAGCAATTCCACCTCTTTCTAGAAACACATTCTTTTTATGTCTCTCTAATCCTTTTTTAATCCAAACATGTTGGACGACTAGCCGGTGGAACGAATTAGGCGCCAACAGATGTTAGCCCAGGTACTTATTCTTTGATTGACTATTACCTAATAAGGAATTACCGTGTTTAGCTTAAACCATACATATATAGTGACTATACATGTATACTTTGAATAACAATTTTGACCATATTTAAAATTGAAATTAGTGAATCAGGGTCTTGACTGCCGTCTACTAATTATGTCTTTCTAAAAATAACCTGACACTAATTCTTCTTGATTAAACATGGCACTCATGAAATTTTTGCTTACCCTTAGTTAATTGCGATATATGAATGAAGAAACTATCAAACATGGGCGGACACAGAACACTATGTCATCAGGTGCACATAAATTTTTTAGCGAGTATAAATGGTCTTGATCAAGGATGGTGTTAGGAAAACGAAAAAGTCTCGGTCACTACTAATATATTGTTAAGTAGCTCGTAGTATAATATTTGAAACTTAGCTAAGCTAACCGGTTCAAGATAAGATGCCCCTTATGTTGACCATGTCTCGTGTAAGGGTATAAATACGCTTTTCATGCCATGGAAAGGGTGGTTGGTTTATTTTTCATAATACAAGTTTTTTTTCTCTCACTAAGTGTTCCAACTCACTTTTTCTCTCTTTAGAATTTTCCTCTTATTTAGTCATCTTGGATTGTAAGTTTGATATCTTACAATTGGCATCAGTCGTCATGGGGTGATGTCGTGAGTTTGTGTGCGTTTTTATCTTGCTAAAATCAAAATTTTGGTTGTTTTTCTTGTTTCGTGCGTCACAAATCAAAACCCGGATTTGTATGTTTAAAAGCCTTAAAATTTATGTTTTTAAGCAAGATCTAGGCCTAAGATACTTAGTTGTACAAGAAAAATCAAGGTAAAACGTCAAAAAGAGTGTTTTTAGGTATTTTTTACGAATTTTTTCGTTCGTTTGAAGTGTGTGAAATACGTCAGGTTGAAGGGTACGAAATACGTATTTGTGCGATTTATGTAAGTGTGCGATTTATGCAGGTTGTGCGATTTATGTAAGCGTGCGAAATAAGTAAATCGTGCGATTTATTACAGGTGTTTGTTTCTTGCGAAATACGTGTCCTTGTGAAACAAAATTTTGCTTAATTTTTTCCAGGTTATGCGAAATATGTTGTGCGAAATAAGTTTGAGAACATGTATACGATTTATGTAGTGTAATTGGTGTGCGAAACAGGTTGTGTAACATTCCGTGCGAAATACGTAATTGAACAAAACAAAACTCTGTCCAAGTTACATAAACCGTGCGAAACATTACATTGACATAATCAGTGTGAAACATTACATTGTCATATTTCGTGCGAAACATTACACTGATCAGAAAAATATTTTATTTTTTTACGGTTTGTCTTACTTTGTAAAATCCCGCGAAATAACTTGGTATTTTCTCGGTTTTAGTTAAGATTTGTAAAATCCCATGGAATAATAATCTTAGTCACCTTCCATAACAACTCTTTAACACAATCCTCCTTTATCACTGTTCGATCAAGTTCTTATCTTACTACAATCACTTCAAGATGTCTACCTTAGCTGAATTTATGATTGTTTCCGGTGCTGACAACCGTCCTCCTATGCTTGACAAACCACAGTATGAGTCTTGGAAAAGTTGTATGGAACTCTACATTCAAGGTATGGATCATGGACGGATAATACTTAACTCAGTTAAAAACGGTCATCTTATTTGGCCTACGGTTGCACAAGAGAATGGCATTGTTAGACTCGAGACTTATGAAGAATTATCCGACAAAGAAAAGCTTCAAGTTGATTGTGATCTCAAGGCTACCAACATTGTTCTTCAAGGTCTTCCACCAGATGTCTACGATCTCGTCAATCATCACAAAGTTTCCAAATACATGTAGGACAAAGTTAAGCTGCTTATGCAAGGCACATCATTATCAAAGCAAGAACGTGAGTGTAAGCTGTATGACGAGTTTGATAAGTTCTCTTACGTGAAAGGTGAAACGCTGCATTAGTATTACTTATGGTTTACTCAACTTATCAATGACATAAACATCATTCAAATGACAATGCAACCAGTTCAAGTGAATACTAAGTTTCTGAACAGCCTTCCACTAGAGTAGGGTAAATTTGTGAGTGATGTTAAGTTAGCAAGAGATTTGCATACGTCGAACTATGATCAACTTTATGCTTATCTTGAACAACACGAGGTATATGCTAATGAGGCTCACTTAATGGGTGAAAGATTTCTAGACCTACTTGCCTTAGTTGCCAACTATCATCCATAATCGTCTCACTACAATCACTATCATTCTCAGTACACCACTCCTCAGTATCAACAATAACTTTCACCTCATATTCAACATGTGTACTCTCCTCCACCATATTTAAAACCTTATGGAGCACCTCATCATCCACAACAATACCCAACTACTTATCCAACTAACCTTAGCCACACTCAACCTTTTGTTCCTCAAAATGCATGTCCACCTCTGATAATTCCACAACAACTACAAGTTGAGTTTTCCCAACTAGACTCAAGTCTTGAAGTTCCAACATTTCTTCCTGGTGATGACCCAATTTCTTGTATGAACAAAGCAATGGAATTTTTGTCAGCTGTGTTTACACCATGTTATCCCTCAACCAACAATCAACTCAGATCTTCTTCTAATCCGAGGAATCAAGCCACTGTTCAAGATGGTAGAGTCACCGTTTAGAAAGTTCAAGAAAGACAAGGTCAGAATGTTGTCAGTTCAGGTTTACAAAGGAATGCTTCAGGTTCAAGGGGAAATACATCAGGTCAAGCAAAGGTTGTCAAGTGCTATAATTGTCAAGGTGAAGGGCATATGGCTAGACAGTGCACTCAGCCAAAGAGAAGAAGGGATGCATCATGGTTTAAGGTAAAGGTATTGCTTGTTTAAGCACAGGCTGAGGGTAAAGAACTAGATGAGGAGCAGTTAGCATTTCTAGCAGATCTTGGAGTTGCAGATGGTCAAGTTGCTCAGACAATCACACATAATGCAGCTTTCCAAACTGACGATCTAGATGCTTATGATTATGACTGTGATGATATATTTTTTGCCAAAGCGGTTCTTATGGCCAATCTCTCAAGTTGTGATTCAAATGTTCTATCATAGGTACATACTTTTGATCGTTTCTAAAGTTATGATGATCAAAGTGTGCAGGTATTGCAGTATGTCTGAACACAACACATATTGTCGGCTATCCAGATATTGATAGATCAACATTGATAGTATGATCTATTCTTTATCTCATATCGGGAAGGATAACGACAATCAGGCAGTATTGTTTCAATACTCTATACTTTTCACAAAAATATTTCCTATGATATTCTCCATTTTTGTAACAAAGTCTAATCATGCACACTACTTGGGATAACGCTATTATATGGAATGTAAGATTTGTTAATGAATCCTTAACGCTGAGCTTTGATAAGTATAAGGAACAAGTCAAATTTCTTGAACAAAAGATTTAATGTTGATTTAAGTGGTCATGTATAAGTTTATTGTTTCACATATGGTTGACTTGATGCGATTGAAGAAGACAATGTTTGCTAGCACTTGAAACAATATTGAGACACTTAAACATTTCCTAAATCATGTCAAAGAAAATGTATATCCTTATTTTAACAACCCCTATGTGTTTTAAATCGAAATTCCAAAGATAGAGATCTAAATCTATTGACAATGATATTGTTTTGGAAAACAAAAATATAAGTATTTGAACTAACATTGTCTTTGTAAATTTGTTTCATCTTCGCAAGCTATGCATATCGTTAACAAAGCCTTCAAGGTTTTTTAGATAACTACACATAAACAAGGCTATTGATATCAAAATCTCTTTTATTTGAAACGAGCTCAGCGGATTAAGCCAATCTTGTATGATGGTAATGTGCTATCTAAAACACATGATGTTCTTTCTGTGGTTGATGACGAAGAGACTTTGATTTTAGCCGAAGAAAGCCGATTAAAAATGGTTGAAAAACAAAATGATCCAATCATGAAGAAAGAAAAAATTAATATTACTCTGATTAATTATTCTGAGTTAAATAAGATAGCTGAAGATTTTGGAAAATGTTTTGTCCCACAACAAGAACTATCTGCAGAGCAAAAGTTTTGGTTACAAAGTTCTGACAAGAACTCTGAAGAACCTAGTATTTCAAATACACCTGTTAAAATTAAGGTTCCTAGTGAAGTTCCAAAAGTAAGTTTGGTAAACAAAAGTCTTAAAAAACTTAGATTTCATCTTTCTAGTTTTGACACGGTGGTAAAAGTAAGAACCACACCTGATGCTATCACTAAGGGGTCGTGGGGCTTTGAACATACCAAAAAGGTTTTTCTAACCGAAATAATTCCATGGCTAAACTTATTAAAAGATTTTTATAAAGAGTTTGATAAAGGTCTTCATGATGAAAATACTAAAGTACAAACTGTTTCACCCAAATGTAAGCAGATGTGGAACAATGCTCGGTAGACAGGAAATCTTGTGAAATTCAACAAAAACAATTTTTGATTGAAAATGATCGACTCTTAGATAAAATCATATCTCAAGAAATTGTGAATATTGTGTGGAATTCTTTTATTATCATTTGTGATTCTGAGAAAAAGAACGAGGATTCTGTGGATACATGCAATAAGTGTCTGGAACTTGAAGTTGAGCTGGTCAGAAAGAATAATGTCTATATTGAACTTTCGAAACGGTTTTCAAACCTCGAACAAACATTGTATTTCTCTTGAAATTGCCATGCAACTAAATAAAGAAATTTTTCAAAAAGACAAATCAATTGATAATCAAAATAATCCTGAAATTCAAGAATATTTTGAACAAAATGATCTGAAAGCTCAGCTACAAGCAAAGGACACTGTCATCAGAAAACTAAAGGAAACAATTCATTCATTGAGAGAAAATGTGAATCCCGCTAAAGTGAAACAGGACATTGATGAGATTGAAACAATAAACATTAAATTGGAGCATTGTGTGGCAAAATTATTGTCTGAAAATTAGAAGTTACACAAAGAAAAAGAGCATTTGAAAAAGACTTACAAAGAACTTTACGATTCAATTAAACCGTCACGTGTTCATGCAAAAGAACAATGTGATTCTTTAATTGCTAATTTAAATTATAAGTCGATGGAAAATGCAGATTTGAAAGCTCAAATTCAAGAAAAGATTTTTGCTAATGCAACATTAAAAAATGAATTAAGGAAACTCAAAGGAAAAAATGTGATTGATATTGTTGTTTAAAAACCTCATGCCACTACTATTGCTCAAGGAATGTTCAAGCTTGATTAAGCACTCTAGGGAACATGCGGACACTCTTTGGGAAATAGTCGAAAGCGCTAGAGCATTAAGCCCTCTATATAGTAACTTAGACTTGGCCTGTAAGTATGTTCAAAGAATTCAAGAAGTGTTAGTCAATGTTAGAGATACATGCCCTTATCTACCAAGACCTAGTGAGAAATTAGTTGCTGTCACACTAAAGAACAAGGACAAGAAAGTTAGATTTGCTGACCTTGTCACATCCTCAAGCAACACTCAGAAACAGGTTGATTCCCAATGTTAGTCTTATAATCCTTTCACAACAAATAAGCAAACTCAAATAAGCTTGAGATGAACCAGAAATAAGAAAGAAAGAAAATGAAGAGAGAAAACTAGGAAAGTTAGATTAGAGAGAGAAAGGTGAGTTACAAGTGAATG
>BQNB010052615.1:12235-23182 GCA_026074375.1 Tanacetum coccineum
CTAGAGCATCCTAGGGGTCTCGGGTCTTTCTTTTCGTATCGGAATCACTTAAATACTCATAAAACTCAACCGTAAAATTTACCCCAAAGTTAATTAGCATTTTTATTCACCTTAAAAATACTTTTTCATTAATCTAGAGTATTCACATGACATATTTTCACTTTAAACCCTTTCAAAACTCATTTGGACATTAACAGACGTGTCAGGCTCCTTTTTCAGCATTTCTCAACATTCATGGGTCGAACAACCCGGAATACAAATAACACAATAATACCTTTCAAAAGGGATTATTAATTACAATAAACCATAATTCACCATAATTCTCATATAAATCATCACCGTCAACACGGTACAAATCTGAATAAACTGACAAAAGTCAAATAGTTAAAGGACTATAAATGAAATATTCAAAACACAAAAAGGGAAAAGGTTACAAAATTCATGATTTTAGATACGGGTGGGGCTTCGCATCCTCCCAAAAAGCTAAGAGAGGATCATGGAACCCCTAGTGGAACCTCCGTAGGTGGTAAATCCAAGTATGCGATCAAGAGGCTATTCGATGGAGCCGTTTTGAACGCTGAAGTCGGGATCACAACTATTCCTACTTTGCCTTTTGTGACGGCTTCCGTGTCTACTACACCGGAGCATGAGGATGGAGATCATACTAACTCCGTGGCTGAACCCAACCTTCGTACTATTGGGGCTTCGCGAAGGTTCGTTATTTCTTCAGACTCCTCTCACCATTCTGGTACTAATATTGCGGAGGCTGAGGTTGATTCTCTTGTCAGGTCCTTCACTCCTATAATGACAACTGTTACTACCGTTACCTCAGCGGTTGATCCTTCTATGGTTGCTAAAGAGAAACATGTTGACCCTTCTCTGTTTTGTGCTGTTTCTTCCTCAGTTAGTGGCACTGATCCCACCACGGGTGTGTTTTCAGATCGTACTGGCAGTGACTTTCTTGTTGGTGCTATCCGTACCGTTATTGACCCTGATACTGATCTTCAGAAAAGTTTATGTTCCTCAATAGAGTGTAACTAATGGGTCCCGCCTTAATGACGGTCGCATCTATTGTGAGATGGTTGATGAATTTGCTCCTCCCAAGTTTTTTGCGTCTATTCGTGGAATGGAACATGATCATCTGTTTACTAAGTTTAATGTTGGAGCTACTCATCAAATGTCTTTAAGTGCTGAGGTAAGAATGCGTGTTGAGTATAATGTCAAGGAAAAAAGGAGGTTGAAATCTATTGTCGAGAGACAGGGTGAATTGCTGAAGGTCGGGGAAGGAGAGATTGAAAGTCTCAAAGCGCAGCTGGCGTTAAAGGAAGCAGAAGCCGCAGAGGCCATTCGCCTTCGTGCTGAAGCTTCTAATTTTTAAGTTGTGGAAAAGTCCTTTCGGGATGAAACGAACTCTTTGAAGAAGTGTAACGCCATCCTTGAAAAGCAGCAGAATGCTCTGGATGTGAAGGTGACAGATCTTGAAGCTTCAGCTGTGAGGAAGAAATGTGAACTTACTGATTTGAATTCTTTGATCACTTATGTTAAATCTCATAATGACAACCTTATGGATTGGGTACGTGCCTCTATATTTAGGCTTTTTGTATATTTTCTGTTCTATCTTTTTATCTGTATATATCCGTATAATCGTAGGTGCATAAGCTGGAGATTTATTCTTTTGGACTTCAGGAGAAGGTCACGGTGTATGAGAATTGCATAGAACAGCTTGAGAAATTTCAAGATGATTGGATGAAAGTTGTCGACGGAGTCGTTTGGCACCTCGATGTGGACTCATCACATCCTGGGGTTGAAGAAGGTCCCAAGGGTTCGGTTCATATAGATCGTCATGGCATGAACTCGAGACAAGTTTGACAAGCTGTATACTGACTTTGTGGAGATGGCCCTTCATGTGGAAGAGAAGTTCTACCCTTATCTTCTTACTACCATCTCCGGTCGCAGATGGCTTCTTACCCAAGATATGGAACTTACTATTATCAAGTGCCTGAACTTGCCTGAATACGTTTCTGCTCTCGGAGCACCTATTGGTAAGGCTATTGAGAAAGGTATGCAGGATGGGTTATCTACTGGTATTACCCATGGCAAGGAAGGTAGGGTTTTAACGGATGTTTTTGCTCATAATCCTTTTGCGGAAGTTGATTATATTTCTGCTTTGCAACAGCTTTAAAATGTGAATTTCCCCTTGCTTGCGGAGTTGAAATCCAATAAGGATGCTAGTATTGAAGTCGTGGTGGACATCCTTCGACTGGAAGGGCCTCTTGCGGACAAGTTAGGATTAGATGAGCTGCAGCCCAATGTTGACCGGCTGATGGTCCCCATTCATCACTCGCCGAACAAAGTTGTTATTGGTGCCACCGCTCTGTCACTTGCCTTGGATGTTTCTAGTTTCCGGGTCTGAGAGATTAAGGAGAACATTGCAAATCAAAGATCAGCTCTTCGTGATGTTTTGGTTCCTTTATCTAAGCCCTTCTCCAATGCGGTTTTGACAGGTATGGGAGGTACTTATGATATTATGTCTATTACTGCTGACACCACCACGACCCTATCCATAACTTTTGCCTCAGCCAGTTTAATTGCTCTTATCTTCGTGGATGATTATGAAGTTATAGGTGCGTACGACCAAGCGGTTACTGATGGGAATGCTGCTTCCTTTCCCAATGTTGATGATGCGGAGTTGAATATCGTTCAGTAGCTTTTCAGCCTACTTGTTTTCAGTACTCTCTAAGATATTTTGCCATGGTCATACATGACCTCTTTGTTGTGGTCTTTTGCATGTAAACAATTTTTCTAAATGTTTTATCCGTTAGATACCGCGGTCGCTTATGACCTTTTTGATGCGGTAAAGTGTACTTGTATAACTTTAACATTTTAATGCTTAATATGGTTCTGCTATCGTTTTAATAACATAATGATATGTTTAATGTGATAGTCTTACTTAAATATTTGTGGGTTATTCTCCCAATACTGGGTTTGCAATACCTCTTATGTATATATGAGTGAATTATTAGGTTACTCATCCTTTTGTTATGCGTAATAACATTTACTGGGTCATACCCTGTTGCGTGCGCGTCTTAATCACATATAAAATAACTTTGGAAAGTAAAAAATGAATGTTTTAAAAATAAACTTGTGGAGGTAGCTAGTCTCCATTTTCATTAAAATTTTAAAAGACATTACAATGGATAAATAAGATAGATTGAAATGCATTACCCCACTTCAGAGTCCGCATGGGTAAGTTGCTTACATTTTGTGAATATAACATTTCTTGAGGTTGTTGACATTCCAAGTCCGCGGAAGCTGCTTTCCATCACGATCTCTTAATTTGTATGTGCCCCTTCCAAGTGCTTTCGTAACTTCGTACGGTCCTTCCCATTTGGGGCCTAGCTTCCCTGTGTCTTATGCACGGCTTGCATCGTTGTTACGATACACAAGGTCTCCTGGTTTGAAACTTGTACTTCGAACTCTAGAGTTATAGTACTTCTCCATTTTTGCTTTGCTTTTCGCCTCACGTATTGCTGCTTGCTCTCTTTTTTCTTCCAAGAGATCAAGGTTGATTTCCAAAGCTTCATTGTTTTGTACTAGGTCTACTTCTGATGTTCTCAGTGTGGGCATGCCGATTTTTGCTGGGATGACCACTTTCGTTCCGTATGTTAATGAGAATGGGGTGTCTTTGTTGCTAAATTTTATCATGGTACGGTGTGCCCATAGAACATGAGAGAGTTATTCCATCCAATTCTTGCTCCTTGCATCACGCCTTGCATTTATTCCTTCTCTTAGACTGCGATTTGCTCTTTCTACCAGGCCATTGGTTTGCGGATGTTTAACAGAAGCAAAGTGTTGGCGAATACATAGTTTCTCACACCAATCTTTGAATGGATTATCCCAGAACTGTTTTCCATTATCTGAGATAATTTCTCTTAGGAGTCCGAATCTACAGACAATGTTGTCCCACATAAATTTTTTGATTTGATTTCTAGTAATGGTTGCAACCGGTTTCGCTTCAATCCACTTTGTGAAGTAGTCAATAGCTACTATCAAGAATTTGACTTTCCTAGATCCTTCCGGAAAAGGTCCGGCTATGTTAATTCCCCATTTGTAGAACGACCATGGAGACGCGATCGGAGTTAGCTTTTGCTGTGGATTCCTTGGAACGGGTTTATGAACTTGACAGTCTTGGCACGCTTTTATTAGTGTCCTTGCGTCCTTATGCATGGTAGACCAATAATAACCTATCCTTAATGCTTTGGCCATGGCAGATCGTGTGCCTGCGTGCATGCTACAAGACTCTTTATGTATCTCTCTCAGCACATAGTTTGCTTGAAGTGGTCCTACACACCGTAGCCAAGGTCCGAGGAAAGATTTTTTGTATAGAGTCCCATTAAGTACGGTAAATCACTACGACTTGCGCCTTACTGCTCTTGCTTTTTTCACATCTACTGGCAGGGTTTCCTCCGTGAGGTATTTGAAAATAGGAGTCATCCAGGTATCTCCTTCTTCTTCCACTACTGCTAGTATTTCCACTTCACTTATTGATTTTTCTTTCAGTTCTTTAACCAATACTTGCTTACTCAAGTGTATAAAGCTTGTGGACGCTATTTTGTTTAGTGCGTTAGCTTTTTTGTTTCCACTTTTAGGGACTTGTCTAATTGAGAACGCTTTGAAGCTTCCGGTACGTGTTCTTACTTTTTCTAGGTATTGGATCATGTCAGCCTCTTTTGAGACATATGTTCCGTTCACTTGGTTGGCTACCAATCGTGAATCAACATTTGCCTGAAGATTTTTAACACCCATTTGCTCCACTATCCTCAATCCGGAAATCAAAGCTTCATATTCTGCTTCGTTGTTTGTGGCGTCAAACCTAAATCTTAAGGCATAAGTAAATTCCATCCCTTTTGGGTTTGTGAGTATTAGTCCTGCCCCGAAACCATCTGTGTAGGATGATCCGTCCATGAACAAAATACATGGTTCGGGGAGTTCTTCTTCCGCTTCTATCAGAGTATCCAGAGAGTCCTCTTCTGGTCGTTCAACTATGAAGTCTGCTAATATCTGCCCCTTAACTGATACTCTGGGTCTGTAATGTATTGCGTATTCTCCTAACTCGATGCTCCATTTCTGTAGCCTCCCTGCTACTTCCGGTCTTGATAACACCTGCTGTATCGGCTGGTCCGTGATTACTATAATGGGTTATTGCTTGAAGTTATCTCTTCTATGGCGGGGCTTTACTAGCATGTACCAAGCCAAGCACTAATTTTCCATTGTTGTTATAAGTTTATTTTTCTGGACCCTTAATGCCTGCTGATAAAGTAGATGGGCATCTGTTTATCTTCTCTCTCTGTCATCAGGACCGCATCTTACCGTCTTCTTTTACTGCTGCCAATAACGAATGAGTTCCCTCCCCTATCCATTGGCAGTGGACTAATAAGGGAAGTTCGGCCTTATTAGCTGATTCATTTGCTTGGAAGTGCTTCTTCAGCTTTTGCTCGGTCCAGTGAAAATCCTTTTCTTCAGTGATTTTTCAAAAGTTTTTTAAAGAACGGTTAATGATTTCTCGCTGATTTGGCTAAGACTGTTCAGGCTTGCGAAGCTTTCCATTAAAATTTTGTACGTCTTTTAAGCATTTTAAGGATGGAGATTTAAACAGCGTCTACTTTGTTGGCTTACTTTTTATCCCCTGGTGTTGACTTTGTATCCTAAGAACAATTCTTCTTCTACCCTAAAAGTACACTTTTTAGGATTCAATTTCATGTTAGATTTTCCTTAGAGTTTTTCGATTGGTCTCTTTCTAAGTCTCTGACTATTTCTATCTTTGTGCAATTTTGATGACAAAGATCGTCCACGTAGACTTTGAGTATCTCTGCCTAATCTGTTTGTGGTACGCTTTTATTCCACTAGACATTGGTAAGTTGCCCCAACATTTCTCAAACCGAAAGGCATCTTTGTATAGTAGAATATCCCTTGGCTTTTAATGAACGTTGTTTTTTCTTTGTCCTCTTTTGCCATTTGTGATTGGTGATAGCCTTTGTATGCATCTAAGAAGCATTTGAAAGGGAATCCCCACAGGGATTCCACCTTCCAGTCTATTTCTGGTAGCGGATAACCATCTTTTAGGCATGCTTTGTTTAAGCCTTTGAAATCTACGCACATCCTCCAACTATCATCATGCTTCTTTACCATCATTAGGTTAGACAACCAGTCATGGTAGTGTACTTCCTTCATGATTCCTGCCTTCACAAGTTTCCCAATTTCTTCTTGTATTGCCTGGTTTCTATCTTTGTCTAACAGGGGAGCATCCTCCCGCAACGTTTAAGCGATGTTCGCAATGTGTCTGGGGAGGTCCGGTCACATATCGCAAGGCATCAGGCAAAATTGTCCAAGTTACGCGAGGGTGGACTAGGTTTCGCTGAAGCAGATCGCACAACTTGTTGCGGCCTTCTTCTGTGAGAGTGGAACCGATCATTACTGTTTACTCTGGATATTCTGGATTTATTGCAACCTTGACTCTTTCTTCTACCGTTTGCTTTGTAGCCGAAGGATTCCCTTCTGGTCCGGAGACCATTGCACATTCAAGCGGGACCATCATGCTGCTCTTTAGAGTAATTACTCCTCCTTCTACCGGGAGCTTTAGCATTTCGTGATCTATCGACAGAACCGCTTGTAATTTTCTGACTCCTGGTCTTCCAATAGTTCTATTGTACGGAGATGGTGACCTTACAATCATGAAGTTCATCCAAGCCGAAGTGGAGTGTTTTTCGTCTCCAATCTTTACCAGCAGTTGTATTTGCTCTATTGGCCATATTATCTCACCACTGAATCCAATCAACGGGGTGGTGGCTGGCCTCAAATGGTTCTTGATTTCCGAACAGAGTCGGCTAAATCAATGCTCATACAGTATTTCTGAGGCTGATCCGCCATCCACGTACATGCGGTGTATGCAATGGCCTCCTATTTCCGCCTTAATGATCATTGGGCCTTTTGTTCCTTCGTCTTCCCCTAAGGGTGGGAAGATGATCTCTGGGTTAGGAGAAAAGCTTTTTGTTATCCTTTGCATGGCCACTCTTTCCCAAGGTTGGACCATTAGGATGGCTAATGCTTTATCTTTCCCGGAGGTTTCCTCTTTCTTTGCCGCCTTGGGCTGTTCCTTTCCGTTGTTTTGTTTGAGCTCTTTGATTAAGTGCGACAGCTTTCCTGCCTTGAGCACTTCTTCGATCTGTTTCTTCAGGTGTATATACTCGTTTGTGTTATGCCCTACTTCAACATGGAACTCGCAAAATTTAGCGTGGTTCCGCTTCTCGACCGGGGTTGTCATTGGTGGCGGAGCTTTGAATTTTCCTTTGTCTAAAGCGAAAATTTCTTTGGGAGTTTTTGTGAGGGAGTTTTGTAAGGAGCCGTTAAATCGATCATGCTTCTCTCTGGTCTTTGCTAGGTTCCGAAAGGCCTACTTTATTACAATTGTGCTTTTGATTACCTCCTTGCGGTTTCCATGGTGGAATGAATTCATTCGCTAGTGATTCGATGCGATGTCACTTCCCCGGAGGAAAAAGATGTGGTCTACTCTCATCATTTGTCAACTGTTTTCAGGATTTTATCTTGGAGGAACGTTTGATGAGTTCACGGGTTTGTGATTACTTGCACGAATCCGGTGATTCTCATTGCGATATGGTTGCTCCTTTTAACACCCTTGCTTTCTAGTTTATATCTTTTCACAAAGTCTTCCGTAGACTCTCCCTCCCGCTGCTTAATGTTATGGATCTCTATGGGATCTTTGATGCATTTCTTCTGCTGGAGATAATTTTCCAGGAATGCTTTCTTCAGATCATCATAGCTGTCTATTGATTCAGCCGGAAGGTCGTTCAAAACCCATACTCATCACTTACCATTAGCGATAGAGTTGATCATGTGCGACCCAGGTTGCTTGGCCCTACCGTTCTGTTTTTACGACTGTCTAAAAGATTTTCAAGTGATCCTCCAGATCTTTACTCCCATCATATGTCTTAATGTGGCTGGGCATTCTTTTTTTTTTTGGGAAATCGTAGTAGCGGATTCTAGGTGTAAAAGGATCTACCTCTTCACACACCAATGGCTGGGACAAGTCGTCCTCTCCCCGCTTGATTTCTTCCTCTTTGATCTTGACTTCCAATTCCCGCCCCTACTATCCTCGCTTTTTGAGAGCACCTCTGTATATCTCAAGTAGGAGTGCCGGTTGTAGCTGTCTGAGCATGCAGACACACTCTTCCCTCTACTTCCGAGCCTTTCGAATACGCTCCTTTTTGACATTTTGCCTTGTTAATGTTACTATGACCATGCGTTATATTCATATATTTTTAAAACTTTCTTTAATAAACAAGTTAAAATATCTTAATTTTAAATATTACCATAGATTAATGTCCTAAATGCATTATAATATAGTTTAGAAGTTTAGAATATATACTTATTGACAGTTAAATGATGTTTAATGAACCGTTACAAATAGAACACATGAATACACTTAAAAGGACAGTTACAAAATAAGTCTGTTACGAAATGAAGTGCATGAAGACACTTTGATTTTCAGTTGGGATGAACAATAATGCAATATTGACTAATAGTTTGTTAATTTCCTTTTAAAAAAATAATTTTTTGTTCTTAATTTTTTAAGACTTCCATTTTAGGAATGTCCTAAATCCTTTATAAGATAGTAGAAAAGTAGAGATAACCCATAAACTAACAAAAGTTCAAAACAATACAAAAAGCATACAAATACAAAAACTAACAAAAATATAAAAAGCAAGTTTACAAACCTTGAAAACTCGTTTTACACGCCGCAATTATATATTATTTCATCTCCCATCATAACATATGATTTTCATCACGACATAAAACAATCTTTAAGTCCAAAGTTACAAGGAATTAGATCTAACACACAACAAAGAAAGCCTTTCGCCACAACATTTTCACAATAATACTTTAAGGCTAAAACTACATACCAAGATCCTGCTAAGACCTGAAAACGAAACCACAAAACCACCATGACATAAACCAAAAACCAGTTCCTATTTGATCTCAATCACTAACCACCACAATCAAAACCACAAATACAAAAAGCACCGGCCAAACCACCTACTTCAAAACAACCAGCCAAACCCACCTAAACAATGTAAACCGGTCGTTGTGACGGCACATGATGTTGGCAAAGGTGATGGCAGAACTAAATGGTGGTGGCGGCGAAATTTTATATGTGTGGCAGCGGGATTTGGTGGTTTTAAAAGAGAGAGTAAGAGGTGTTTGAGCTTTTTAGATAGAGAAAATAGAGAGAGATAAAAAATAATGATGGGGTAATTTTATTCAGTGTGTTAGGTTTTTATACTCCTTATGTTTATGATTTACACTTAATACACTTAAATAGTGCTTTATAGTGGGTTGAAATGGATGAACCGTTACAAATGGACTACATTAATACACTTAAATGGACTGTTACAAATGGACTACATTACTACACTAAATGGACTGTTACAAAATAGACACTTAATCTTTAGTTACATTGACCTCAATATTGATAAAACATATACATTATAAACTTTCCCAAAAAATAAATGTTTTTTACTTAATTCTATTTTTAGAAATCGGCTAAATGCTTTATAAAGTAGTAGAGATAATTACCTCTTGTAATGAAATTTTGTTCTCAGATTGAAATTACCTCTTGGTGATCATGTATATAATTACAAAAGCATCATGAGAAAAGAAGAAAATTAAAGTCACCTTTTGTCATAATAAATTAGTTTTTTGTACGGTTTTAAAATAACCCGTACCAAATAAAAGTGTTTTGGTACGGTTTTGTAGATACATTTTGGCGGGAACACCCTTTTAGCACCAGTCTTTGTCCACCCCACAAGGAATAGTTCAACTCTCTTGACCCGGTATAAACTTCAAATGAAAAAGTAATTCCATCCTAAGCTATCTATTTTCTAAAAAATATTGATCTAGGTGAACTGTAGTCACAGTTGATCTAAGCTATCAAGAAGAGATATGCCCAATCTTCTGTCTTAAAGCATGCACCATTGTATATAAGTGTATAAATTTTTTGTAAAATAACTCTACTACTACCAGAAACCTGAAAACCAAGGATAACTTGCTGATGACATCAAATAACGTCTAGTTTATAGCATCATTTGTCCCACGATATTAACCACTTTTGTATAATTATTGCAAAGAATTGTTACTTAATCATTTATATTTGAGAATTACAGTAATTATGGAGTATTTGGTGAAAGATAGCAAAAGGCGCGCATAATGGAGCTTAAATGAAGATGTTTTGAAGATTACTATTCTAAAGACCAATACACCGTATCCATCAAGAAGATACGGCGTATCCGTGCCTGCACTCACCAAAAGACCACACAAGTATAAAGACCAATACGCCGTATCTAGAGGACTCAATACGCCATATTCAAGATATGGAATTAATATAATATTCTAGAAGATATCAAACGTGGTCCCTACTCCAAGAAATCCACAATACGCCATATCCAACTCCTTGGATACGCTGTATTCAACCGACTTCCAGACCATATAAATAGAAGACTCAAAAACGAGTTTTAAGTGTGCTAAATCATATTCTCTATATCTAAACCACAAAAGTCAATTTTCAGAGGAGAAAAAGAGCAGAAGAGGTCAAGCAACGCAATCCAATCCATATGAGACATCGTGTAATTCCATATACTTTAGTAATCGTTCAGTTTTTGGTATCATTCGTTAACTCGGTTAGTTTACCTTGGCTAAATAATTGCTCTTGTATTTATTATGACGTTTGAAGGCTAATACCTTCGAGTATTAGCCAATATTATGAAGATTTAAATGTTTGGTATTTGTTTATTATTGATTTCTTGATTTATCGTTGTATGCTTGTTTATGTTTATCAATTTATATTTGTTTACGCGCTTTTGTATGCGACCTATC
>BQNB010052615.1:25158-40410 GCA_026074375.1 Tanacetum coccineum
ATAAGCCTTCAAAAAGCTTTCACTACGTAAAAAACGTTTTGTAGAAATTGAAAAGCTATTTTTGTGTTGTGTCTAGGACGATAAACGACGAGAGAATAGTCTTCTCTCCACTCTTCAAGCTGTTTAACCTAATGTTTTACATAAATTTGTACTCCCTCAATTCTAAAATGAATATTCACTTTCTTGTTGCACACAGTGTTTGAAAAAATACCACTAATTACACTTTACCAATCGAATATCATACATGTCCCCTAAAAATCTTTTGATTGATTGAACTGAAACAAAAAATTGACACTTATTTAGTGACAACCTAAAATAGAAAATCGACATTATTTTCAGACGAAAAAAGTATATAAAAGTCTTACAATTATCTTAACAATTTTTGTTTTTGAAAGTAGACGAGTAATATACATAATACATGGGTAATTCATATCACATAGCGAGAAAGAGAGAGCCTTCGCTTACCTGTTTAACCGTGCCCTTAACTTGTGTTGTTTTAAAGTTTCAAACACTATCCTCAAGTGTTCCATATAGATCTTAACAACTTAAAGAGAATCATAAAATTATCTTCATCAATTTAGTAAACTTATAACCTAGTTTAAAGTGTAAGAATAATATTTCTATCTTAACAATAATATTTACAGATTATTCACAGCAGATTAAGGTTAAAATACGAAAAAAAAATATTAACGAAAAACGTACAAAATATTCGAAAAAATAAAAGTTTTCAAAAACTTTCATAAGATGGAGCTCGTTGGTGGATAAAAAGGATTGTGAATAAAGTTTGTCTTGAACAAGCATAGTTGTCCGCGCGTTGCTGCGGAGCGGTGTTTCTTTTATTATAGATGTGGTGTTTTTTTTAAAAAAAATTGTATGGTAAGATTTCAAAGTTTTATAAGTGTGGTTTGCGTGTGATAATTTTTTTTAAAATGATGTGGTTAAAGGTTGTGTTTTTGGGTATTTGGGTTTTTTTAATATAATTTTATAAGATCCGGGTAAATATGTGTTAAGCATGATTGCCCGCGCGCTGATGCGGGCGTTAAATTTTTTAATTTTTTTTGTATTTTTTGCGGCTTTATTTTTCCGGTCTCATGTTTAATATTATTTTTTTATATGGGCTTATGTGTTTAGTCTCATGTCGCGGACATTTTTTGATCTGAATAATTAAGTACTTTTGTAATTTTGTTTCCTATTTTGTGCCGAGCAATTCTTTTTTTAAAGTTGCCTAGTTAAAGAAAAGGAAAAACCAAAAAATAAAAATGTCAAATGGGCCGGCCCAAAGTAGGAGCCCAATGGGCCAGTTACTGTAGCACTGTGCAATCTATGTCAAAACGACATAGTTTCTTTCCAAACATAGTATATATGTATATAACGAGTTGGAATTTAACCTGCGCGTTGCGGCGGGGGCAGTACGCTTTTTTTATAAATAAAATTTATTATATAGAAAGTCGTAAATAGATAAAAGCTCGTTTTGTAAAGTTTTTTTTCAGTTACTTTGGGCCAAATTTATGTATGTCAGAAACATTGCAATATTGGGCTCGTTTTGTTCATAATTCGAAGACCTTTCCGCGTGTATTTTTCTGCGGGTATTTTTTGATCTGAATGAATCGGTAGATATGTGTTATATATTTAATAAATAAAGTTTATTATATAAAAAGTCGTAAATAGGTAAAAGTTAAGGGTCCGTTTTGTAATATTTTTTTTACGTTGGGCCAGATTGGGGGAAATTTTTTGGGCCAGATTGTGGTACTGTAGCATGTACTGTAGCATAGTGGGGGTTTTTTTTTTATAGTTTGGGTCAGATTTGGGCTAATTTTTTTACCCGACACTGTAGCACTGTAGGTCAAACCTTGGTCATACATTTGTGAATTGTATTATAGTTGAATAATTTGGCATTGACGTTGGTTTGAAAGAAAAATATGAAAAAGAAATTATTGTGGTATAAAATAATATTTGTTTAAATAAAAAATGAAAATAGTTACTGAAATTTAGTATTATTTTATTACTAAAAGAAAAACATTTTAATGAGTGGCCCGCTAGATGTAATAAATATATGAATAAAAATTATAAAGATAGCTAAAGACAAAAGTTGCATTATATTTTTCCATAAACATGCAAGTTTTGTGTCAGTAAACCCATCTATTAATTTGGTTTCGCAAAAAGTTACATTTGAGGGTGTGATTGCCGATTTTCAAACTTAATGTTTTTACCAAACAATTGACTTTCATGTCAATCCAATCCAACAGGCCCAAAAGGTGCATACCAAACGCGCCCTAAATAATTCAACCCTATACCTTTATCTAGGTGATTTGTACATTATATATATTTGTTTGCCATTCACCACTACTCATGTTTTTATTTTGTGTGTATTACCGGGTGTACTTTAGTAGTAGATGACAAAAAAAATATAATCTACAAATCACCTCCCTTTCTTTAACTAGATGAGTATCCGTGCATAGCACCGGTAATTTCTAGCTGCAGATAATTAACGATATGTGATATTGTGGTAAATATTTCTTATAACGTTCAAAATAAGTGTTTTTCTAACAAAAATATAAAGAATGTCTGCAGAAAGTATCCGTAAGAGTTGAGAAGTGAAAGTGAGAATATATTGAGAGATTATTTTTTGTTATAAAATAACACTAGCCGGGTACCCGCGCAATGCGGCGGCGGGTACCCGTGTGATTATATTTTTCGGCAATAGCAATGTCTTTTTGATGAATTGCATTTATAGAAGAAAAAAATGTTCAATAAAGGTTATTATTGGAAATTAGCTTGTTTTTTCTTATGAATTTAGTAACATTATAAAAAGCTTTTATAGCAGGGTACCCGCGCATTACGGCGGCGGGCACCTTAGAATCAAAATTTTTGTTAAGCGATTATATGTTTCTTACGATGCTAACTTTACGCATATGGATAGCTTTAGGAAACAACTTTACCGCACACTATTTCATAAAAAAATGGCAGACAACTTGTGCATCACAGAGCAACAACGATACGAAAACGGTGGTCACAACTATTGCTAGTTGTTTTGGACGTGTAATATTATATACAGTAACATTTAAACATAAAGAGTAGCGGTTTTGGCGTCATCTGATGGTGTCTATATTGCTAAGTCGTGATCGTAAATAGTGGTCCATTGCATGGTCGAAAAATGAGGTGTCAGAAAGTCTAACTACATAAAAGATTGGTTTTTATGACCCGCTTAATGTCATGTAAATTTCATTTAGTGGTGTTTTAAAGAAGAAAAAAAAGATAAGATGATTTATGCATTATCATTTTGTATCATTTGTTATATTAAGTTTATTTTTGAGTGAGGGATATTTTAAAAATATCATTAATTAATTGTAAATTTCATTTAATTATGTTTTAAAAAGGAAAAAAATAATAAGATGATTTATGCATTGTTGTTTTGTATCATGTGATATATTAATTGTACTTTTTAGTAAGAATGTTGATGATCAATTTTTTATTATCTACGTTGTTGATATGATATGTTTGTGTACTTAAAGATTTGGTTGTGTATTGAATTTATATAGTGGCTAGGTTGATGAAGGGTTAAATATATATTTATTACTAATACTAATTACTAATAAGCATTGTATGAGAAAAAATTTTAGGCCATAAAGAGGTTAATGAGAAACGTATGGTCTTTTGTTTAAGTGATGTTATATAAAAATTTAAATTTTTTTTTAGCCCCAAATGTTTTTATTGAGGCTTTATTAAAGCATTGAATTTCAGACGTTTTTTGTTGCTAGTTTTTGAAAGAAGGTCGTGGTGTGTTCTTTAGGTTGTAGAGAGGAAAGAAAACATGTTTTTTATATTGAGTTTTGTGTTGGATTTGTATTAATAATATACAACGGTTACTAATGTTTAAATGGGATTTTTAATACATAAAATTTCGTTTTGTTTGAAGGAGCTATATGAATAGAAAGAGAGATAGTTCTTTGTGTTTTTTTTAAGAGAATGGACTGTTACAAACTTACAATTTTATTTTTAATGGACCGTTATAATTTTAGATTTAATTTCCAGAATAGAATGGGTTGTTAATGTTACTATGACCATGCGTTATATTCATATATTTTTAAAACTTTTAAAACCTTTCATTATATAAAATCAGTTAAAATGTCTTAATTTTAAATCTTACCATTTAGCTTAATGTCCTAAATGCATTATAATATAGTTTAGAATAGATACTTATTGACATTTAAATGATCTTTAATGGATCGTTAACATAGTTCATTATGAATGCAACTTAAAGGGACAATTATAAAATAAGCCTATTACGAAATGAAGTAGCATAAAGTCACTTTATTTTTTCAGTGGGAATGAACAAGATTATACTATTGAGTATTGACTAATAGTTTGTTAATTTCTTTAAAAAAATATTTTTTGTTCTTAATTTTTTTAAGACTTCCATTTTAGGAACGTCCTAAATCCTTTATAAGATAGTAAAGAAGTAGAGATAACCCATCAACTAACAAAAAGTTCAAAACAATACAAAAAGCATACAAATACAAAAAACTAACAAAAATATTAAAAAGCAAGTTTACAATCCTTGAAAACGCATTTTACACGCCGCTTATTTATATTCTTTCATCTCACATATTAAATTATGATTTTCATCACGACATGAAAACAATCTTTAAGTTAAATTTTTCAAGGTTTTAGATCTTAAACACAACACAATGAAAGGCCTTTCGCCATTAACATTCTCAAAACAACGGTTTTTAAGGTAAAAACTACATTACCCATGATCCGGACTAAGACCCGGAGAAAACGAAACACGGCAAACCACCGTGACATAAACCAAAAACCAGTTAGTTCCTATTTGATCTCAATCACTAACCACCCAATCAAAAACACAAAATACAAAGCACCGGCCCCTAAACCACTACTTCAAAAACATACCAGCCAAAATATACCTAAACAATGTAAAACGTAGTTGTGTTGGATCATGATGCTGGGCAAAAGGTGGTGGCAAAAACCAATTGGTATGTGGCGACGAAATTCATCATGTGTGGTAGTGGAGTTTTGGTGGTTTGTATAGAGAGAGTGAGGAGGTGTTTGTGCTTTTTAGCACGAGAGTAAACATAGAAAGATGATAAAATAATGATGACAGGTACATTTTTTTTCAACTGCGTTTGGTTTTTATATCCTTTAGATTTATGATTTACTTACTACTTAATACACTTTAATTAGTGTTCTTAGTGGGTTGTATTGGAATAGACCGTGTACAATGGATTAATTAATATACTTAAATGACTACTTATAAGGACTATAATTAATACATTCAAATGGGACTGTACAAATGGACATTAATTTTCAGTTACATTTCACCTCATATTGATAAAACATTTTACATTATTTATATTTCTATATTAAGAAATGTTTTTTACTTAATTCTATTTTTAGAAAATTAATGCTTTATAAAGTAGTAGATATTTAGCTAAACTAAACATTTTCATGCATGTGTTCAATCTCATAAGGTGAGATAGAACTTTGAGTCTTGCTCAATGATGTGTCATATTGTGTTAGGACGTAATTATTCCGCGTATGTCTATCCTAATAAACATATGCCCGAAGGTTGTATGTTTTATTTCTTATATTTCTCGATATAAATATTATTCCAAACTATGAATTAAAATCTAGCTTAGGTGAAATATTGTAATACTTTATAAATTTAGGTTATTATTTTAATCCATACTTTATTATTATTTTACTTTTGAGTGTAGAATTTTTACTTTTTTGGTTTTAACAGGTTAAGTTATATCGGTTCGGAGTTTATTGTGAGCCGTCTTTAGAATTATCTATCCGTCTACGTGTTCTACGTAGTTTATTATTTTCATTAAGCAACCTAGTTTTTATCTTTAACATTTACATTTTTCACTTCGTTGTTCCACCTAGACTTTTGGTATATTTACGTTTACATGTGTTGGGAATTAAAAGATTCTACAAGTTCATACTACTGTGGATTAGTACTGATTTTGAGATTTTATACTGCTAAGTGAGATTTGAAGAATAGAAACTAAGTCATTAGTACTGTAGTATGTAATATTAGTTACTGTTAGTTATAGTTTTAGTACTGTCAATTACAATGTTATCACTGTAAGAGTAAATAAGTAATGTTGTTAGTTTATCAAGTAATGTTTTGTGTTATGAATGAGTTTTAATTAGGAATAGATAAGCATGATAACTTAATGCGTTTTGTAAGCAATTACGAGTTTCTTGGGGTTGAGATAAAGGAACTCTTATCGGGCTATTTAAAATATACGCATCTAAGATAGAAAGTCAATCAGTTATTTAGGCAAAACATATAGTTGTTTTGTGAATCATTCAATATATTGAAAGTTTAGAGAAAGTTCTTGTGTTACTGTTACATTGTTTCTTTTGGTGTATAAAGATTAGTTTCCGCATAATCTTTATATATTACTCAGGGTTTCTATCAGAGTTGTTTTAGATTTATCTAAGATAACTAAAGTCTTACAAAGCTAATTAAGTTCTGCTTTTAAGGGGATCAACGAGTAGTATCAGACGCGGGCTTTTAGCGTGTTCTAAAACCTTGATCAAGAAGAAACAAACTAGATCTATCTCTTTGTACAATCCCTAGATCAAGACCCATGGATCTAGAAAGTGCCTAAAACAATGCTCTTGCAAAGCTGCCACTTCTCAAGCTAGGTGATTATGCTCATGGGGATTAATTATCATATAGATTTTTTATGTTAAGTCAATCTGTGCATAGACTCAGAATTGAGTAATACATTTAACTTCAAGATATGCTCTCTGGATGATCTTAGAGGATGGCAATTCCTTCAAGCCAGTAGCACGAACCACTATAAACGCTGATGGTACATCTACTTCAACAATACCTAGTGCTGTTACTGTTGAGGAGAAGATCTAAAAGAAGAATAATCTTAAAATCCGAAGTATTTTGATGATGACGCTTCTAAGTGAGCATCTACTTACTTTTAATCAATACAAGGAAGCCAAGACCTTGTTTGTAAGCCATAGAATGCTTGATTTTTAGTAATGAAGACAACCAAGAAGGACTAAAAGTCACCTACTGAAGCAGATGTATGAAAACTTCAATGCTTCTAGCTCAGAGTCACTTGATTCTATCTTTACCCGGCTTTAGAAAATTGTAAGCCAGTTAGCCATCTTAGGTGAAAACATCTCTTAAGAAGATCTAAACATTTAAAATTCTTGTGAAGCCTTCTTATGAATGAGCATGCTTGTTGTGGTCTGGTGGAATACACAGATCATGGGCTCAATAAGTTTTGATGTATCTACAATTATTTTAAGATTGTTGAAAGTGGTCAAAGAAGTGTATCTCAAGCTCAAATTCCATGTTCACAGAATGTGGCCTTTGTTTACAACCGTGGCCAGTACAAATGATGTTAACACATCTATTGTTAAGTTAGTAATTGCTTAGCTATTCACATAGATACTTGCTCAGTATACAGATATACTGCTCAGTCTACAGATAATACTGCTAGCTTAGTGATGCCACAATCTTTGCTTTTTAGGCCAATCAACCTAATGGGTTTCTGGGGTTATGTTCTTGAATTCCTAATAGCTAATCCCATGAAGATGATCTTGAAGAAATGGATTTGAAGTGGCAATTGGCATTACTAAGTATGAAAGCAAGAAAGTTTCATCAGAGAACTGGAAAGAAGATTATTATCAATGGAAGTGATACTGCTGGTTATGACAAGACAAAAGGTAGAATGCATTCATTGTATTAGGGATAGGAACTTTTTGCGAGTAGGTGCAGAAATCCTAGGAGTCAAGAATATAGGAGCAGAAATCAAGACAACTCAAGGAAAACTGTGAATGTGGAAGAATCTTCTTCCAAAGCTATGTAGCTATAGATGGAGTTATATTTGATTAGAGCTTTATGACAGAAGAGAAAACCCCTACCAATTTTGCTCTTATGGCATTCTCAGATTTAAAGGTACACAATAACAAAACTTGCACTAAAACTTGTCTTAAAAGCTTTGAAAGATCTTAAGTCTCGTATGATAATTTAAGAATAGTGCTTAATATCTAAAATATGATTTAGCTAACTATAAAAGTGTTTAGCTTACGTGGTAAGAACCAATAGTCTTCTACAAGAAAAAGAGGGTAATGCTTTGTGATCAAAATTGTTGTTCATAAAAGAGATGCCTCATTCTAATAATATGAATTTAATGCTTTAATGATTAAGATTGTTGGACTGAAGAAAGAAAAAGAGAGTAATCATATTAAGATTTGTCAACATTTGAAATGCATTATAAGAGCTTAGTTAAATTAATAAAGATGGTCAAATATCTGTTTACAATAGAATAAGGTTGTGGGTGTATTAATGCTGTTCCACATCTCACTTACAGGCTTATTGCAACACATACTATTGTTTTTGTCAAACATCTGGTCCTTGTGGAGTTTAAAACTGCTGAATTTAAAGGATATGGAGTTAAGGTTAATAAGAGTGTTAGTGAAAATTCCTCTAATGAGATTAAGAAAACCTCTGGTGCCCCAATAATTGAAGATTGGATTTCTGAGTGATTGTAGATGAGGAAGAGGACTTGGAAAAGGCTCTTGTTGTCTGTACTGCTAATGTTCAAAAACCTAAAGCAAGTGATCACCTAGAAATATAGTCAAAAATCCTCAGGAATTAAACAATACTAACTGGAATACACCAATGTCTAAGAAATTAGGAGTTGGATTTCAGTTTACTCCAAAAGCTTGTTTTGTGTTGGGAGTTTTTAACCATCTAATTAAAGTATGTGATTTTCAGGATAAAAGATGTACAAAAACCTATTTTGATTAATGTGAAAATGTTGCATTTTTGGTTTTAGGTTTTATGTAGTCTGGTATGGGGGCATTAGATGGTCAGGGAGCAGGGCGGCGGAGGGACGGGATTTGAATGCTGTCAAGTGTGCATTTGGGGGTGGGGAGGGGTGCAGCGGACTTATGGGGGTGCAGTTGCGAGGGGTTTTGGTGGGACTGGTCAAAGGGAAGTTATATCAGTTCTACGACTATGCTATGAGGACTAAATCATCAAAATTTCTCTAATTATCTAGAAGACTTTTGCATCCAAACAGCAGTTTTATATCCAAGTCTGCTTAGTACCAATTACGTATGTAGCAAAGCTTTTCAAGAGCAGCAACATCAGTTAGTACTATCAGGTCTATTAAGACTGCTGCTTGCACCTCTAACTTCCTTTTGTAACAACATGTTGAAAATATAGACCAAATGCTTTTCAAATGTTACATTTCACCATCTTAGGGAGACCTTTTTACAAACAAACAGCACTTAAAAACAGAAATTTGAATAACAAAGTTAATACTGTCAAGGTAAATTCTGTTAATACTGCTAAAGGAAAGAGAGTGACAAGTGCTGTTGGGGAACAAGGAATTATGTTATTAAGTCAAAAGCATGTGTGGTCTTAGAGACCTAAGTAAGTTTATAACCATGGTCTCCCAAAAACTATGGATCGTACATTTTGTAAGTCCAATTTATCTATATTTGATACTACAGGTAAGAATCAGCAGTAATGGCCTTGGTCCCTAAGAGAATTAATTCTCTTTTTGAGTATATGCAAAATGTTTTGGATTGTATTTCTCTGTGTTTAGAACTAACATTTTGTAGGTTTAGAGTTTAAAGGTTATTTGATTTATAAAGGATATACTGATTTGATGAAAATGCTGGAGTTGAGGGGAGAGTTATTGATTTTGATAGCTAATGAAATGTAACCATTCGTGTTGGTTGTATACCACACAACAATATGGTCATCCAATTCACCATGTGAAAAGACAAGTAATAGAATTGGCTTTCCAGGGAAAACGGAAAACTGGAAAAGATTCTTAAAAAATCCGTTGATGGCTGACTAGTTTGCCAAAAAACATTCTTTCAACTAGTTTTTGGGATGACTTAAGGTTAACTTTTTCTAAGAATGGGTCAAAAATTAGTTTTAGGGTGATCTAACAGTTTTGACTTTTATTCAGGGGTTATGCATAAATATGAAAATCTCATGTTTTTCACATGTCTATTTTGTTCTTTCCTAGTGTGTTTTTGATAAATGAGAGGCATGTGGTTGCATAGTTTTGAAAAAAAAGTTAATTAGACTGTTAGGCTAATTGTTAATATTGGTTGGGTTTAAAAATTTATTCTGTAGTTAGGAAAATGCTGTGGATTGTGTAATTCTTTGGATTTTAAATTAACATTTGCAGGATAAGCAAAATTGATTAGTTATTATCAAGTGAAGTATTGTTTGAGGGGAGGCCTATTATGTCAATATGCAGTCAAGCAATGAATAGAAGGATATGTTATATCAAAAGTATGCTAAAAGAATCAAAACATCTAGGCATATCAAAAGAGGTCAGGACACTAAGGTACCTCAGTTTGGTGGTCCCCTTGACAAAGGTTGGTGATGAGGCTATCCATAAGGAGTTGGGTGATAAAATGGACAGGGCTGCCATTACTGCTTCTAGCTTAGAAGCAAAGCAGGACAGTGGTAACATAAACTAAGACCCAATCCATGGCAACACTTAATGAATTAAGTCCTTTGGGATTTGGTTCAGGTAGTGGTCCCAGGTGCCAAGTTACCATATTGGGGATGTAGATGCTCAAACTAGGTTTGAGGCTGCATCTAAAAGTCCAATGATCCACCTCTCTCAAGAGGTTACACACCTAGATGTGATGAGGGTAGGAAGAAACTTAATGAATTAATGGAATTGTGTACCAAACTATCTGAAAAAGTAACCAGCTTGGAGCAAGATCTCAAACAGACTAAGCAGGTTTATGGTAAGGCTCTTACAAAGTTGGTGAAAAAGGTAAAACATTTAGAAGATCAGCTCAAGTCTACAACAAAGAGGAGAAAGGTAAAGGTGGTCATTTCACATAAAGAAGAGGATTTGGTCTCAGAGGATCTTTCCAAATAGGGGAGGATGTCAAAAACTAAATATGGAGATGTAGAGACAGAACATGCAGAAGAAGATAGTTATGAAGTTCACCTTGATGTTTTGAAAAGACTTTCAAAAGCTACACCAGAAGAAGAAGTACTGACAGTTTAAAAAAGCCCACTGAAGATATGGAGAAAGCTTTATGGGTTGAATTGAAAAGACTATTTGAACCAGATAAAGATGATGTACTATGGAAGTTATGGCTTTGATGCTAGGCAGAAGGTTGCAAGTAGAAGAAGATAGTGAGGCGGCAAGAGACTTAGTCAAGAAAATTTTCATAGAAGCCAACAAACCAAGAAGCTGAAGTGTTTAGAAGAATCCTCTCAGAGCCAACAAGATTTAATTCAAGAAACTTGATGATTTGGAGCTAAATCACAAGTTTAGGGGATGATTGTTAGGAATTAAAAGATTCTACAAGTTCATACTGCTGATGGACTTAGTACTGCTATTGAAGATTTATACTGCTAGTGAAGATTAAAGAATATAAACTAAGTCATTAGTACTGCTAGTTGTAATATTAGTACTGCTAGTTATAGTTAGTACTGTTAGTACAATGTTAGCACTGTTAGTGTAAATTAGAACTGTTAGTTAGTTTATTAGTACTGCTTATGTGATATGCATTAGTTATATTAGGAATAGATAATCATGATCACTTAACGCGTTTTGTAAGCCCATTAGGGTTTCTTTGGTGTATAAAAGGAACTCTTGCGGCATAGTTAAAATATACGCATCCAAGATAGAAAAGTCATAGTTATTTAGGCAAAACATATAGTTGTTTTGTGAATCATTCAATATATTGAAAGTTTAGAGAAAGTTCTTGTGTTACTGTTACATTGCTTCTTTTGTGGTATAAAGGATTAGTTTTCCCATAATACTCTTTTATATATTAACTCAGGGTTTCTATAAGAGTTGTTTTAGATTTTCTAGATGACTAAACATTTAACCATAAGCTAATTTAAGATCTGTAAAAGGGGATCAAAAACAAGTTTCAAACCTATATTTTTTATCTAAATCACTACACATTATACTTAAATTTAATTATATATCAACAAAAAATTAAAACCAACCCAAGGGGGCGACAACCCTTGGGAACACACACATACATTAACCAAGTTGTTGGCTTTGCTAGTCTCCATACTTCAATCATCACTTCACTCTTTTGCATGCATTTATTTCTCACTTCTCATAGTTATTTTCAAAAAAAAAGGCTTCCCCTCTTTCTCTCTTGCAAACCGACGCCACCACCACCATAGAACACAATCCACACAAAATTTTCAAGCAACCATTCAAGAAACATTTCTTGGTCCCAATGCCTTGGTATGTAGCTCGTTATAAAGATCAAGCGAAACACTCCTCTTTTATAGGTTAGGGGCTGATTATGATGATGTTTTAGCGAGCAGTTTGGCAATCCGAGGTATTTATTAGCGAGGTTGTCTAAAAGGGTGTAGAAAGGGGTTTCGTTAATTGGCTTTGCAATCGTTTTGGTTTATAGTCTTTTGGTTAAAGCTTGTAGAATTATTTCAAAGGTTATTGATTACATTGGGTACTGGATATAGGAGAGAGATCATTTGATAGCATGTTTTGATTTTAGGGTAGATGATTTGGGTCACCAAAAATTTAAGTGAGCAGATCGGGTTGATTGTGGTCTTTCATTCACTTTAAATTTCTTCTTCTTGTTTGTCAAGGAAATTGATTCTCTATTAATTTTTATTGTAATAGTATTTTTACCTTGATTGTATTTTTATGTTAATGATATGTTTTTTATGATCTATTGTAAGTATTTGTAAATAAATAGCATTGTACATGATTTAATTAGGCTAGAAACTTGATTATGTGGGATTTGCAACATCATTTTTGGGACTGATTTAGACCAGCAGGTTGGGGAGTGTTTCTCAAAATGTATATGACCTGTGAGGTTTTAGGAAAAATGATAGGAACCTATATAATTGTCTTAGATTCGTTTGTTTGCTTGAATCGAAGCGTAACGATATCCGATGAGTGATTTATGAACAAAACGGTAAAAGTAGTCAGAAAACGCGAACGAATTTTCATTTGGTTATACCTCCAGAATTTTGTATAGAAACCCCTTATTTTTGTAAAAATAAAAGTTATGTTTGATAACTGTTTCAACTTAAATTTTGAGCGCTGGATCGGCCTCAACGGGATGTACGGTTTAGGAGATTACGTTTACCCGATTTAGTTAGGCTGGTAAAAAATCCTGTCAAAAACTCAGCTTTATTATGGTAACTAAGGGTAAAAGGGTAAATTCACATGTGTTTCGAAAATTTTAAGGCTGTGGGGCCTACTAATCTATAAATAGACACTTCAAATTATTTTCTCATAGTGAGAGGTAAAAACCGAATACAGCCATTTACGGACTTGGGAGATCACGGGTGTTAGTGAGTTAGGGCGTGACACAAAATTTTGGCAGCTTTGTGCAAATGAAATTGCTTTTTAGCCTTAAAATGGGGTATTATTATTGGGCTTAATATTTATTTAATGAAATGATTGTTTTTTGGGGCTTAAGAATTAGTTAGGATTTATAATGTGAGAGATATCCTCTAGAGATAGATATAGACTTAATGTCCCCCCCAACCCCCCATCGAAATCCCCCCTCTCCCACTAATTCCCCACCCCCTCCCCTCCCCCACCCCCCCCACATCCCCACCCGCCCCCTCCCCCCCCCAACGGTGGCCAAACATTTTATAAAAAATATTTTTATAAAATTTACTTATAGTTGTTGCGTGGTATATTTTTATATTCTAAGTCGCGTCATCATTTCTAGGTTGCGTCTAAGTTTCCTTTGTCATTCTCGATGTTTATTTCGTTATCATTTGTTGTATCGCTAAAAGATGTGCTCATAGCCTATTTTTCTTCTTAAATGTTTTATAAACTCCACGGGGGAGATTACATGCTATGTTTTTACATTTGGACGCAAGTACTAAACTGTATGATATGTCTGACTATTATTGTCAAAGTACCACTACTGCCATTTAAGTCCCCATATCATAAGCCGTTAATTGCTTTAGGAGAGCGAACGTGAGTGTTATGAATAGATCTATTGGGAATGACAATCCCCATCCAGGTATGTAACAACTAATCCCATGTCAAACGGACGCATTTAACATTTGAGGTATTCGAGATGTTTGGCAGAACATCCATTCTTAGGGCACAAATCTAGATTGGATTTGCATAACTTATTAAGGTTCGTTGTTTGATGTGGAGGTTGTGAAGACTTCACAGGATGCTTTACAATCCCCTAGGCAGAGTAACTAACCGTTGTGGTATAGTGCAGCGGCGCCAAAAACTTAATGTTCGGTCGTCGTAAGACTTCAACAAGAAGTTTTACAAGTCTCTAGGCAGTGTACCTAATCGTTGTAGTGTATTATAGGCAAGACTAGGGGTTGTTGTCGTTCTCTAGGGGAATAGGTTGGGAAGGATCGAACAGAATCTAACAAAGGTCTACGGGGAGAAGATTCTTTTTGTGTTTTTATATCTTTATAAAAGCAGGTAAGTATTAGGATTTAAGAGGTTGGTTTGTTTAACCAAATAAAACTAAATATAAATCTAAACTACTTTGGTGATAACTTTGTCACCCTTGTGATGATCTGTGTAAGTCTTTCCTAAGTCATGAACGAATTACATGAACCCGCCGTCTATGTAATATTCCATTAAGGCAACGCACAAGTAAGGTGGTATGAAGACTATTACAAGGACCCTAAGAGTATATTACATGCAATTAAAACACCTTAAGAGGGATCAACCATATTAGGGGTAAGGTAGTATGAAGACTGTTACCGGTGGTATCCTTTCTACACACTCGTGTTTCCCTAGACGTCTATGCCAATTTAATATCTTATGGCTAGTTTTATAAAGCCTAACGCGCACATTCATCACAAGAAGCAACATTAAAAAGATCTACAAACTAAGTTTCATGCATTCATAAGTAAATACTAATATATCTAGCCTTGCATGGTAAATAAAGAAGAAGAACAAGAATCTATCACTAAACACATAGACATATTAAGTGATAAATGATAAATGAACTTCACTTGATTAAATCATGCAGTTGAGGCTGTTACAAGAGGGTTTTGACACCCTAAAAACAAGCCCAAAGGCTGCTAAAATCATCTTCTAAAACTAGGGTTCGTCTCTCAAAAGTTACACATTAAAAACCCTAAAACGAGTTTGTATATATAGAGATCAGATCGTGATGGCGTCACAAAATTCCTGACGACATCGCTTCGATGAAGCTTCTAGAGTTTCATTTGAGGCGACTACATTCCGATGCCGTCATGATACTCCTGGC